>JANHFQ010006341.1:5001-15397 GCA_032468035.1 Aparallactus werneri | reverse complement strand
CACCATCTCAGACATGTATCTGTATGTACACCAAATTTCAGCAAGATTGGAGATGGTGTCAAAAAATTTTTTTTGTACATTTGGTCACTTGGCATGGAATGACCCTTTGGATAAAAGCTCCAACTCAGTTGGTAAAAAAAATATTTGAATCCAACATTGATCAACTACCGGTATGTCAAAGGCAATAATGTAGAATTCTATTGCACTGTTTTTCCCTCAATAAAAGTGTTTTACCTGTGCTCTAATTACCCCCTCCTCCCAGAAAAACTGTGAAAGAATAGCTATGAGGGGAATGATAGAAGGCTTCTGATCAAAATCCTCAACATGCTGATCAAACTGCATTTCTCTAGCTTTTCTAGGAAAAACTATAATTAAAACCAAAGTCAAAAACTAATTCGGCATAACCTAGTGCTTTAATAGCTAAACTTGTTTTCATCTGGAATGCCAGATTGCACAAACAAGTAAGGGGAAAGGTAATAGTTTATATTTGCTTTACTTTAAATAAGGTCCCTTTATAACACAAGATTCCAAATTTCAGTCAGATTTCTTGAGGCTGGGCCAGCAATAAGAGTTTCATGGACCTATCCTAAGGAATAAATAGTTAGGCTTGGAAGTTTTCAAACACATATTAACAGAGTTGTTTAAAAATGCAACTAGAGTTTGCTCCTTATATAGATTTTGAAATTCTCTCACTCTAGTCCCTTCCAATCTGCAAATATTCTTTTTCATGCAAGTTTCTCTAGAAAAAGTTTTTTTTATTACTTTAGAGTCACCTCTACAATCCTTAATAATTGCAGTAAAATAAGCAATGTAGAAAGAAAAACTTTGGAAATCATGTATAATAAAAGGATATGAATATATTATCAAAAACAAACATTTACAGTATGGTCATGTTTGAATATCTAATTGTGCAGACTGATCTTTCCCTTTTCCCTTACTGGCATCCTGGGTTTCATTCCAGCCAAAGCATATTTCTGTGGTCTTGACCTCCAAATATCTCGTGATACCATCACATAAATATCACTGTCAGCTTTAAGGTCATACATTTCATTCTTGGCTATAGAAGCCCAATGAAGCATACACCAATTCAAATCATAGAGAAGGAATCTAGTCAGATGCTCTTCCCAATTCTAGGCACTTAGATCTTAATGCTTACTTTGTGCGTCATATGTATACATTTCTTACATGATATACTGCTTCTCTTTTCCTTTGCATCACAATAGGTGTGGCAAATATATTGTAAAGTAATCATTTGCTAGCTAGTCTCCTCCAGAGTGGTTAACCTACAACTTCATTAATGAATCCACAACATGTGGATGGTATTGGACACAAGGAATTTGTCACCAAAGACAAATTCCTTGTGTGTCCAATCACACTTGGCCAATGAAGAATTCTATTCTATTCTATTCTATTTATGGTAATTAGTATTTGGCCTTCATACAAAGGATACTGACTATTTTAAAGGAAGAATAATAGAATACCAGAATTGAAAGTCTTGAAGTCTTCTGGTCCAAACCCCTGTTCAAGCAGGAAACCCTATACCCATGATGGTGAGCCTATGCCACGCGTGCTGGAAATGGCACACAGAGCCATCACTCTGGGCACGCCAGCTATCACCTTTGTTTTGTTCGACCAGCTGGTCTTCACATGCACGTTAGAAACCGGAAGATCAGGTGGCTGGTGCACATGCACACACCGGGAAACTAAGCTTCCAGTTTCTAGCACTCCTGTGTCCGCATTGGGGAACTGCTCTTCTGGTTTCCGGGGCACACGGGCACACACTCCCATTTCAGCACTCAGTGCCAAAAAGGTTAGCCACCACTGCCTTATACTGTATTAGACAAAGAAAATCAAAAGAATGTTTAAAAGCCTGCAATGGTTTTACTGGAGAAAAATCCACTTCTATCCTCTCGCTCAACAAAGTATCACCAAAATATATGGATTACCTTGCAGGGAGAGTCAACCAACCTAGAAATAAGGAGAAATTTCTTTACAGTTAGAACAATTGATCAGTGAATTGGCTTCCTTTCACAAATTGTGGGTGCTCCATCACTGAAGGTTTTTAAGAAGAGATTGCATAACTATTTGTCAGAAATGGCTCTTGCTTGAGCAGGGGATTGGAGTAGCATACCTCCAAGGTCATGCTGCTATTTCCTGAACCTTGCTTCAGCATCTACTTTTTCAAAGGTGAAGAATCCTTCAACCTTTCCTATTCTTTCAGGGGCCAGGGATCCAAAACTGTCAAGGAAACTAATAAAAAACAATGCCCTTTTCATAATCTAGCATCTACTATACTCTAAAAATTCCCAACAATTCTCATAATTCCAGACAAAATGCTGAGAACACCTTGAGAAGGCATTCAACTGAGGGAAATTGCTTTAGAAGTTAGACAGATATAATTTAACTTTTTTAGAAGATATGAGACCTAAAAGGGCATCATTAACTTTAACATTTAACTTTAAATTGTAATGTATTTATATTGTTTTTGTCCGCTATTTTAGATATTGTTCTACCTGATGTTGTAAGCCGCCCAGAGTTGGGTGGCATAGAAATGTGAACAAATAAATAAATCATATATTTTTTCCTCTTTTTAAAAGTATATAATGAAGGACAGGCATGCGCCTACTGCTTAACCTAAGCTATTGGTTACTGTTGCATCATACCATCTTGCATACAGGCTCAAGAATAGCTTTAATTGTAACGGTTGAATTAATTACTTCGAATTTGTAGCAGCATATCCTGAATACCAGGTGCTGGAGATAGACATCGAAGGGAGGTTGTTACCTTTTATACCTCACCTGCAGCCTTCCCGAAGGCATTTATCATTCTAAGAAAACTGGATTTAGAAAACAGTGGTGTAATCCAACAGGGCTCTCCCTCGGTCCCCAGGACAGGAGCACGGCGAGCATTCTACCCAATAAACTACACACAGTGCCCACCCAGCCACCCCCGCCGTCCAATTTTCACGTTCCCGTCCAGCCTCGGACGAACTCCGCTCAAGGCCCGGTGATAGGCTTCCTCACGCTTAAGGCCCTTGACCCGCCTGCGCCGCACCATCGCCCCCCCTCACCTCCTCACTCTAGCCATAAGCACGCTTGCTACTTCTGCGCCCGATGCATCCATAAATGCCTTCACGAGGGAGGGGGAACGTCAAGATCCCCCGAGAGCCACGCTCGCACGAGCTCGATCACCCGAATGCCCGGGATTGGAGAAACCGCGTCGGCGTCATTGAGAAGCGCGCTTGGCAGGAGCTGCGCAGCGCTTCCCGTGGCAGAGGCCGTCTGCCGCCTCCTGATTGGTCAGGGGAAAGGCGGGCACACTGGGCCGAGAGCGCCAGTGAGGGTAATGCCTTTGCTCAAGCGCAGGGGCGCGCCATTTTGGGGGTCAGCATGGAAGAACTCGCTTCGCGGGATTTGGTCGCAAGTCTTCTGGGGAGACGTTTGATTTTCTATGACCGCTGATGAACTAGTCGGCGATCTAAACCAAATATGGCTTCATAACAAGCACTCCTTTAATGGGTCCTATTTGGGCCAATATTATGAAGATTTTGATTGAATCGCTTCCAGTCTTTTTAATGATACTCTCTAGTCCATGTTAAGAAAAACTGGCGTTTGCGAATTTCTTGCTTATTTACTTATTATAATTTTATCCCCTCTTCATTATTAAAACCCTAGTGTTTATTCCCACAAGCACTCTTGTGGAAATATTTTTGATTTAGAAAAAGCTAGTACATGAGCCAATACATTGGGGGGGGGGGAGAGAATTGCCCCTCACAAGGAGCCCAGAAAAACCCATGTTAATCTGGCTTCATTAAAACATTTCTCTGTATTGAATTGATGACTCCTTTGTCATCAATTTAATACCAACTTAGGGAATTCCTTGATTCAGACCCAGGCCCTTCCCATACAGTCACCTTATTACACTACTACATCAGTACTGACTCTATTCCTCTATATGTTTCCCTTTGGTAGATGAGCTTTTCTGAGTTGGCTCAGTTGTGATAAAGAGCAATTTTGAAGCAGAACACTGGAAGGAATGTCCAGCACATTTCAAATCCAAGAATATCCTATGCAGAAACTTGTCTGCCCCAAGAATAAAACACTCAGACCCAAACTGAACAATGTGGTATATGCAGTACAATGCAGTGAGCCAGGTGCAGATCTGTGCATTGGGGAAACAAAACAACCACTTCATAATCGCATAGCACAACATAGAACAAACCCATCAGGACAAGATTCAGCACTTCATCTGCATTTAAAAGACAAAGGCCATTCTTTTGAAGACAGAAAAGTCCAAATTTTGGACAAAAAGGACTGCTGGTTTGAAAGAGGGGTCAAATAGGCCATCTATGTCAAAACTGAACAGCCCTCTCAAAAGCTTTGTGCTCAAGGTGGGTCTAGAACTCCCAGTCTGAAATAACAGAATCTCCATTTCTAGGAGAATATTCTAATTGACTTTGAGAACCAGTTTGATGTACTGATTGAGGCACCAGGCTACAAACTGGTAGATCTTGAGTTCTTCACAAAGCAATTAGGTGACCTTACTAGGAGTATAAAAAACCTGACATGAAGGCACAATTTTTAAAAAGGCTTATTCTCTCTCAAACTCTGCGTGTGGAACTATTTTTTAAACTCAGTCCTCCCTGTAGCCAAGAGTTGATCAAGCCACTCAGAGTATAAAAAGGAAACCTGGTAAAATAGATTGAAGGGTTAAATATCTATTTTACATTGGTAGCAAGGCAAATAGATCCAATTATTCTATCTATCCTTTCTCATCTTAAAACATGACTGATGCAGGAGATACTAGAGGCCAGGTCTGATGTGTGATCAGCTTAACTATGTTCATGCTGGGCAACTCGGTGGTGATTGTTTTGTTCCTGGCTAAAATTAGTTTCCAAGGGGCCACTGCACTGGTGGTCCATGTGACTGGCATTAACACCACTTTCCAGCTGACTTATGACTGAGCAACAGGCAGGTGTACTAGTTAAGCCATCCAAACCTGTTTCTTAAGTTGTGCTTATGTGTGTGGATTGTTGTTTACCTTGTTTTTGCAGAAACATTCTAGTTCATATATGTGCTTCCTATTTACCGGTATGTTTCTTTATTCAGAATATTTGGTGACAGTTATCAACCATCAAAGTATATGAATTCCTTCTTACTCGATCACAGTTGAATTTAATGTGGTTAAATTTCCTTCCTGAACTAAGTTTGCAATGGGGAAAAAATCATTTGTCCTGAAATTAAGCTACTGTAGTTGTTTGGCTGCCTTAACAGGATGCTGGTGGTGGGTTCTGAACAGGTATGGATAAAAACAGCTATGCTTACAGCTAGCTCTAATTTCAAACACATTATTTAGAACAAAAATCAGAGGTTCGTATTCAAAAGATACGAGGTGTAAAAATTGCCTTTACCACCATTTCTACTGCAAAGGCAGGATAATTTTACCTGAGTGTTGAAACTGAGGTATTACTGGGTAATCTAATGTGACTAGTGGACTATACCCCTGTATTATGATGCTTTTTTAATAAGGGGATAGAAAGGAAGAAATGACATTAAAGAAGTTATATTTCTTTCTGGAAAAATACCTGGCATATAAGAAAAAGGTCACAGTTTGCACATCAGCTCTTCTTCACTGAGTTTTTCTACAAGCAATTTCAAGAGCTGGTCTTCTAGAGGAAAGCCATTCAGTTTCATAATAGTGTGGTAGATTCAGAAGGCACAGCGAGATTGACCAACCTTCTTTTTACTCAGAAAACTGGACCTTTCATCAATGGTGAACCTATTATGAGAGAAATGTTCAATAAAAATCATATAGGGTATTCCAGAAATGGCAGCTAAATAACTTTATCAGATAAATTTGAGGTGCTATGAGTTTTCATTTAATCAGCAAAACTGGAGATTAAATAAATTATTTAAAAGAATTTGATTGAGTATTTTAATTAAAACCTAACAAATAACAACAAGGAGGGATCTGGAGGTTGATTAGTTTGTTATACTAAGTGTCTAATGCATGACAGTCTCCCTACTGAGCAAAAGTTCTAAATCTGTAATGAAGGTGGTGACCCCCTGGCTGAGGTTTGTTTGCTTATGGGCAAAGTAATAGAACTGGAGATGTTAGGACGGAGTGAGCTTGTTCACAGAGATAGTAGCATCTGACCTCAAGTTCAACATTCATGGAGAATGAAACAACACAGAAGGACATTGCTCTGAGATAGAGGGAAAGAATCTCTCAAATAGAATCTGATCCTTAGGAACTGAACAGATATACTAAGATATGCAGCTGGGTGAAGGGATATGGTGGATTTGATTATTAGAGGCATAAATAGACAGGTATGGTACATGTTGCAATTGACTACATGGTGACTTCTTTGCCTGATGTACAGACTGTCTATATTATGCACTCTCTAGGTAGACTGGTAAATAATATTAGTGATGAGTCAATAGTTATGGTACGTTGGCATTAATAATATCAACAAAGATAAATCAGAGATCCAGAAGAAAATATAATTTGGTCGTTAGGATGGAGAACTATGGTGCGGGAGAAGACTCCTGCGAGTCTCTTTCACCACAAAGAGATCAAACCGGTCAGTCCTAGAGGAGATCAACCCTGGCTGCTCCTTAGAAGGCCAGATCCTGAAGATGAAACTTAAATACTTTGGCCACCAAATAAAAAGGAAGGACTCACTGGAGAAAAGCATAATGCTAGGAAAGATTGAGGGCAAAAGAAGAAGGGGAGGACAGATAATGAGGTGGCTGGATGGAGTCACTGAAGCAGTCAGTGCAAGCTTAAATGGGGAATGGTAGAGGACAGGAAAGCCTAGAGGAACATTGTCCATGGGATCACGATGGATCGGACACGACTTCGCAACTAACAACAACAAACTATTTAGAGCAGGCATGGGGAACTATGACCCTTTTATGACTTGTAGATTTCAACTCCCAGGATTCCTGAGCTAGCCATGCTGATACACAATGCTAGGAACCTTTAAGCCAAAATAGAACCGATTATACAGCTATTATTTTGACTTTAAAACTGGGTTATGCAGAAGCGTCAAGGAACTTTTCAGATATGGTGATAGAGAATGCCTAGAAATAAACTGCTATAAATGAAAATTCTGCTTTCTTTTCAAAGGATTGAAAGTTCATCAAGTTGGATAAAGGTAAGACTAATTGAGCAGATTGAGCAAATAAAATTGAGCAAATAAAATAATTTAAATATCTAGCTGTTCATTTCCAATTCACGAAATGCTGGGATCATCAAATAAGAGAGTTAGCTATGAAAGATCGAAAACTATATCTAGTGATTAACAGATTTGGTAGTTGGTGGGGGGACAACTTATTTACTCCCTGAAGCAATTAAACTATATAAGGTCAAAGTTCCTGGCATGCTGTTATAAGGCTCTCAGATTGTATTTATATCTAAATACAGACTTTATTCAAAAGCAGAAGTGTGTGGGGAAATAGATAACATTACCTTGTATGTAAAGGGGGCCTGGAATCTAAAAATATGGAACGAAAAAAAATGAAACTTTTCTGCTGGATGTCTGCCAGTGTCCATATCAGTTCCCTAAAATAGATTAGTCCCCGGGATGTGTTATCCCCTGCCCTAAACCAAGAAACTTAGAACAGTCTTTAAATGTAAAATGGAATAAGAGAGGCATCTGAAAAAGAAACAGTAATGGTAAGCACCTTTACACAGCTGAGGAAAATGCATATTATGGGCATGATAAACAGAACAAAGTTCTAGACACCCGAATTCACTGGAACATCTAGTCAAAGAGCCAACAATGGGAGATAATTTCTACCATTTAATTTAGCAGCATCCAGAATCTTGTCCAAAACCTTCAAGATGTACAAGTTACTGAAAAGACTGGGAACATCATAATGTTACAATCTTCAATATGCCGCTACAAAAAGTATTTAGACACCCTTCACTTTTGTCAATTTTGTTATCCTATAGCCTGATTCTACAGTTGTTGAAATTCATTTTTTTTTCTCATTAAGTTACACTTAGCACCCCATAATGGCAAAGTGAAAACAGAATTTTAGAAATGTCTGTAAATTTATTAAAAAGAAAAAACTGAAATATCACATTGGCATAAGTATCCAGGCCCTGTGGTAAATTAAATTGATTGGACATGAGTTGGAAAGGCACACACCACTCTACAGAAGGCATGATAGCTGACAATGCATACTGTAGCAGAGCAAAAGTCATGAGGTCAAAGAAACTGCATGCAGAGTTCAGAGACAGGAGTATTTCAAGGCACAGTAAAATTTCTGCTGCACTGAAGGTTCCTAAGAGCACAGTGTCCTCCATAATTCTCAAATGGAAGAAGTCTGGCACAATTTGGTCACCAAAAATGGTCGCCTGGTTAAACTGAGCAATCGGGGGAGAAGGAGTAAGAGAGGTACCAAGAACCCAATGGTCTCTCTGAATGAGCTTCAGATATCCTGTGTGGAGATAGGACAGAGTTCCAGAAGGACAATCATCACTACAGCCCTCCACCAATCTGGGCTTTATGGCAGAGTGGCTAGACGGAAGCCTCTCTTCAGTGCAAAACACATGAAAACTCACTTGGAGTTTGCAAAAAAGCACATGAAGGACTCTCAGACTGTGAGGAACAAGATTCTCTGGTCTGATGAAACCTGTTTGGCCTCAATTCTAAATGTTATGTCTGGAGGAAACCAAGCACCGCTTATTACCTGCCCGATACCATCCCAACAGTGAAGCATGGTGGCAGTATCATGTGTGTGGGACTGGGAGACTGGTCAGAATTGAGGGAAAGCTGAATGGAATGAAGTACAGAGATATCCTCAATGAAAATCTGTTCCACAGTACTCCAGACCTCAGACTGGACCGAAGGTTCACTTTCCAAAATGGCAATGATCCTAAGCACATAGCAAAGACTACACAAGAGTGGCTTATGACAACTCTGTGAATGTCCTAGAGTGGCTGAGCCAAAGCTCTGGCTTGAATCCTATTGAATATCTCTGAAGGAACCTGAAAATGGCTGTCCAGTGACAGTCGCCATCCAACCTGATTGAGCTTGAGAGGATTTGCAAGGAAGAATGGCAGAAATTTCCCCAATCTGGGTGTGCAAAGCTTGTCACATCATACCTCATACCCCAAAGTTTGTCACATCATACCCCAAAAGACTCGAGGCTGTAAATGCTGACAATGATACTCCAACAAAGTATTGAGTGAAGAGTCTGAATACTTATGCCAATGTGATATTTCAATTTTTTCTTTTTAATAAATTTACAGACATTTTAAAAACTCTGTCTTCACTTTGTCATTATGGGGTTCTGAGCGTAGATTAAAAAGAAAAAAATGAATTTCAACAACTGTAGAGTCAGGTCAAATTGACAAAAGTAAAGTGGGTAGGAATACTTTTTGAATGCACTAAATGCCAAGAAGTGTTATTCAGTTATGTTCTGCAGGAGAATAACCATTTTTTAAAAAAGAAAAAGAGAGGAAGGGAGGGAGGGAGGAACTGATAAAATAGAAATTTAAAAATGTGAGAAAACTAAATTATGCATAATTCTTGGAGATTGTTTGGAACTACAATACAGTAATGGATGTTTAGCTACAATGTATTATCTTAAATTAGGAAAGATACTACAAGTCCAAGAAATACTTTTCATTGTGAACAGATAAATTAAAATGTCAGTCAGACATGAGTTGGTCTGGGGAAAAGCAGAATCCATGCTTTCAATCAGAAAAGAATTAAAACTGTGTGTAATGCATATGTTCAGTTGTAATATATTACAATAACATATACAATACATGATGCTGTAATTCTGCATTATACAGGTAGATGATGAGGCTTCAATTAGAGTATTGTGTATAGTGCTGGTCACCACAC
This sequence comes from Aparallactus werneri, assembly GCA_032468035.1. Lineage (NCBI taxonomy): Eukaryota > Metazoa > Chordata > Lepidosauria > Squamata > Lamprophiidae > Aparallactus > Aparallactus werneri. The sequence continues at coordinate 5,532 of JANHFQ010006341.1, read as the reverse complement.
CACATACCGTACATTATAAAGTTTCTACTTCTTTTGTATGCTGCAGAACTAGAAAAGATTGAAAAATGACCATATTACTAAAGCAATTGGGACTTGAGGGTCAAGAGAGGAAAAGTTATAGAATGCATATAGTAGTTAAATTGTGGAAATTGCTGCCACTTTGAATGGTTTTTAAAAAGGACTGACAAATTCATGTATAGTATAATTAGGTTATCAATAGTTAGTCATACGGAGGGTTGTGTATTTTTTCCTGAATTACCGTACTTAAATAATACTGGCATTTGAATGTGAAACAGGACCTTATTGCCTGCTTTCTCAGGCTTATGAGCTTCCAAAGACATCCAACATTGTAAATACAGAATGCTGCACCAGATGGGCCTATGACTTGATCCAGAAGAACACTTCTTATGTTTTAAAATGCCCTTTACAAATATCTTATCACTAGCTGATTACCCGGCATTGCCCGTGTATTTTTTTGTGGGAATGCATTATTTTAAGGGGAAAATAAATGTTAGAAATGAGACAGGAGGT
>JANHFQ010006340.1:481990-494964 GCA_032468035.1 Aparallactus werneri | reverse complement strand
AGGCTGAGTCAACCTTGAGCCTGGTGAGATTTGATCTCTCAATCTGCTGAACAAGTCAGCAGAGGTAGTCTGCAATACTGCATTTACCCACTGAGCCACCTCAGCTCATAATATAGTTTAGTTAGCAAACCCTGTTAAACAAAACAAACCAATGAGCCTTTTCCCACTGGCCATGACCATAGCACAAACATTTCTTCGTAACATTTTCAGGGAGTAAAAGCAGAGGGCAAACGAGAACATGGACACAAGGATGTCATCATACAAACTTTATGAACTTAGACACCAGGAAACAAGTGGCAATGCATATTACATTACATACCTGTGTTATCAGTTTAGTTTCATCTTAGCGCATACCATTGCCTTCTAAGAATATTTTTTCTGCCATATACCCATTACATTGCAACTATTTTGTCCTCTGCTTCAGAGTGAGACAGGCTTAAGTGTTCTTAGCTGTACTAATGATAAAGTAAAGTTTCTGTTCTTACTTTAACACAGGGAGGCCCAACCCCCAGGCTGTGGCCTACTACCAGGCCATGGCCTGTTTGGAACCGGGCCTAGTGTATGGCTGGCAGGCAAACACACACACAGCTCAACTTGCCTGAGGGGCAGGCCAGCTCAATTTGCCCAAGCAGTGGGCCGATTCCCCTCTCCCCCCACCAACCCCACTGGGTCACCAATCCATAAAGGTTGGGGACTGCTGCTTTCACACCATCCATGGGCAGCTTCAAGATGTATAAAATCTATAAGGCCCACCTTCCCACCTTGGTGGGAAGTCAAGAGTACTGCAATGACTGGAAACAGTGCGAGAAAAGGGAAGAATATGGCATAATAGGAAATGGGGACAACACATTTCATAGTAGTACAAATTTTCCACAGGTCAGCAGTGGGGAAAGGCCCGATGTCTATTCCACCCAACAGCATGTCCATGCTTTGCTCTTATTACAATAAAACCCAAAGAGCAGATACTTGCAAATCCAAGAATGTTCACCTTTCACTAGATTGGCTTCCATATTTTACAGTCGATGTGGATTTTGTTCCCGAAGAAAATTTATCTGCACAGAAAATTAAATAAAGAAATTGGGTCTCTCCCATATCATTGTCCTTCAGCATTTGTTTTTGAGGGGATGGGTGGAATGCCTGATGCCAAGTTTGTGTATTGGGGAGGGGGGGCGAAGGAATCATGCTCTGAACAGAGAAGGGGTTGGGATTTGCAAAACTGATGATTAATCTTGATTAGGATATACTCAGATAATTTTTTTAGGATTGCTTATATTATTAAGATTAAGTACAAATTCATCAAAATCTCCTAAAAGAATAGATTCAGATTTTTATTGGTCACCATACAAATATATTTGGCTTTGCTAGACTACATCAAAAACTATTTAGTTCAGCACTTTTAGGACTTAAAAACAATCCCAAAACAATGCTTTGAGCTCTGGGTAAGCATTGAACTTCTCTGCTAATTAAAGTAGCCACATCATTTTCAGAGCCCTGCCTGAACTTGAAAAAAAGATGGGCCTAAGAAATTGACCCACTAAAAAAAACCCACCAGCATCTTTTTTCCTCAGATTTATATGAAAGCCTAAAAAAAACCTCTAAGCCTATTTTGAAGAATAACAGAAGGGTGTGTTGCTCATTTTCACAATCGCAGTCCACCAAATCCATTTTTGAATCATGCAGGGTCATATTATTTCTCACAGTGGCTACTGAAGCATCTCTCTCAGTGGCATCTGGAGTTGGAATGGATGCAGAAGGGAGTCAAACATGTCAAAATAATGGGAGTGACTGGAGATGGAAGTCCCATCTCCTTTTCTACATATGCAATGTGCACAATGCATGATAAACGGGCAAGGCTTCAATTGCCCTGCTGCATTCACTTTGACACTGTGGAATCTGCTGCAGATATTCATGTCTGGGATCAAAGCCCATCTGAGGCACATTAAGGCAGGAGTTCATTAGCTGATGACAATATAAGCATGTGTTGAAATCAGCAAGATGGCAGTGTTATGATGAAGAGCAGCCCATGTCTTCACCATGCACCAAGAGTCTACCCAATGGCTAATTTTGAAGATGAAAACAAACTCCTGCTGCAAATTCCACCCCTTTTGTTTGTGTGCGGTGATATCACACAATGCTCAAATCAAAGGGGTAGAGCTTGTTTTAGAACAGCATGAACTGTTTTTATCATTTTGCCAAATGCTCTGATCTTGCAGACACCTCTGTTTCCACTCCAATCAAGCTACCTAGTTCCCATACAACGTCTAGTCCCCAGGTTCTTCATCTTTCAGTGAGGGGTACCTGTTCTTCGGCCAAACATCTGCCTGATACAAATGTCAGTCAGATAGCATTTGCACAAAGACTGTTGAACGTTTTTTTAAAAAATATTAAAACTCTATGCCGTCTATCATACTAACGTGACTCTAGGTGGCCTACAGTCATATAATTAAAATACCATATAAAACATTAAAATAAGAAATATGAAACATGCGTTTAAAATTCAGATATTTGAGGGTAAATGTATGGAACCTGAACATGGAAGTCTTTGGAAGCCTATTTCAGTTTTTCCATACCATGGTATAACAACATAGAAAAGTATTATTCAAACATAATGAAAATATATGCAAACACATTTGCCAACCTGAAGTAAAGGAAGCATTTGTTGTCCTCACTGAACTCACATTCCAGTTCTTTGCAGTGCTCAGGGTTGAACTGCTAGCACCTTTCACCTCTTTTTCTTTTTAACAAAGAGGAAAAATGTTATTTTGTTTTATAGGGAGAAGAAAATCAGAGCTCCAAATTAGTCCATTAACCCATAAAGTCAGGTTAGATCCCGCTTATCAAAAGGCTACGTTCCAACAAGTCAGCATTTGCCCAACAGCCCATTTGACTAGCATGAGATTCTATGTGAGTGTGCAAACCCAGAAAATGGTTTAACTTTGTAACCAAGTTAAATATACTGCTCAAAAAAAGAAAGGGAACGCTTCAACAACACTTTGTGTTGTTGAAGTGTTCCCTTTATTTTTTTTGAGCAGTGTATGTTGTGAAAATGCATTCAGTGAGAGAGAACACTTCCCAGAACAAAGCCATACTTCTCTGATGTTTTTATTTAAAAGAAAAGGACTGGCCCAATTTTAATGCACAAGAAAGTTACTGTATGTTCTCCTTTCTTACCACTAATACCCAAAACATGCACACCAAATTAAAATGCTAAAATACTAAGGGTTACTTGAGACATAAACATTTCCCCACAGGTTTAACTTTAACATATTTTTAAAGAGATGTGGATGGATGCAATGGGACACTCCTGGGTTACTGATGAAGATCACTTCCTGTAATTCCATCATATTTGGAGACTACAAGAGTCCTACAATTACAGGAAGTGATCTCTACAAGAGAACCTCCCTGCTATTCATTAAAGAAGGCACAGCTTTTTTTTTCAGGGGTTACGCAGAATCCTGAATAAAAGTGCTTGCACTATCAAAGTTGACTCACCATATGACTCTTTGGGTAGTTTCTTAGGACATGAAGAAAAGAGAACTGTTTTAATGAACAGCAGAGAGGTACTGTATTCATGTGAAGTTCAAAGCATTTCTTCCACATCATTTTCAAAGGGTGCATAGCGCTAATAGGTATCTTTGCACAGCTAGGAAATTATTTATATTTGCACAGCACAAACGGGAATTATTTTCTTCATCCACCATTTTACCTGCTTGAATCAATGTTTTGGACACAGCTTCATTATGAGCATTGCTCTGCTGCCCGCCGGGAGAGTTTGGCACAGTTGGCGGTCCAACCGTTTCTCCTGAAAACGTTTCCGATACTCTAGTTACTGCAGTAACAGGCTGGTGGGGCATCCGTGAAGACATGGCTGGAGCATGTGCCTCAAGAGAAGTATCTGAAAAGTGAAGAGAAGAAGGTTTCTTGGTTTCTTGGTTGAGGCTAGCCAGGGCTGATGAGGAAAAGAACAAAACTACATTGGGATCGTTTTTTTTAAATTTAAAAGTCTATACTGTCTCAAATTTTCCAGGCAGTTCTTTCTAAATGCTATTTTTCTTAGAATAATATCATTTAAGGAAAGTTCAAACGCCACAAATATGAGACTCCTTTAAGCAAAGTAAATAAATGGCCAACTAATTACCTGATTACAGCATATAAATCACAAAAACACCAATCTCCAACTTTTATCTGACTGTACAGCCCAATAAGTTCCATTTTTGATGTTTATTGGGGTATGTTTAGATACCGAACCAAAAAAATCTATGCTTTCATCATAAGTCTTTTTTTACTTGTTAAAAGACATCCATGAGTTTGCTTATGCGGTCTTTTCAATAAATAAAGGAGAATATTTGTAGCTCAGGGCTGAAATGAGGCGTCCTTGATACTCTCTGAGCTTGGTTGTTTACAAGAAAATGCCTGCCAGAAAATAACCAAGCTCAGAGAGCACCAAGGACCCCTCTTTTCAAATATTTTTTTGTTTTAAAAATAGATCAGTATTTCCTTAGGAAATCATTCCTATATACCCACTCCCCATTTAATGACTAGTTCCATTCCAAAGACCAAGTTTAAAGATGTGATTTAAAACGTCATAGATAGTACCCTATTTAGTATCATATTTAGAAACTACCTCTGTTTAGCGATCATTAGCAAATACGATGGTAATAAAAAAAATATTTTTTTAATTATTTTTTTATTTTATTATTTTTATTTTTTATTATTAAGCAAAAAGGTTGCTAAATAAATACATACAGGTAGTCATCAACTTATGACAACTGAGCCCAAAATTTCTGTTGCTAAGTGACTCATTTGTTAAGTGAATTTTGCCCCATTTTATGACCTTTCTTGCAACAGTTAAGTGAATCACTGCAGTTGATAAGTTAGCAACCCAGCTGTTAACTGAATCTGGCTTCTTCCCCATTGACTTTGCTTGTCAGAAGGAAGCAAAAAGGGACCACATGACCTTGGGACACAGCAAAGGTCATAAATATGAGCCAGTTGCCAAACATCTGAATTTTGATCACATGAAGATGCTGCAAAGGTCATAACTGTGAAAAAGGTCGTCACGTTTTTCAGTGCTGATGTAACTTTGGTCACTAAATGAACTGTTGTAAGTTGAGGACTACCTGTAATTGAGAGAGGAAGATGCAGCAAAGAACAATGGCTGCTGCCATCTTACCCAGATAAAGTTCTTATGTTGCTATGGCAGCCTTATTCTCACTCTGTCATGCATTGTTGTCAGGCATACTAAATTTGGTTGCAAATGTGCACATTGTTCAGAAAATATTTTTTTATTACCATCGTATTTGCTAATGATCGCTAAACAGAGGTAGTTGCTAAATATGATACTAAATAGGGTACCATCTATGACGTTTTAAATCACATCTTTAAAATAATCACCCTCTCCTGAAACATGAAATACTATTTCAGTTTGAGTATTATAAGTTGTTACTAGAATGCTGGCCATCCAGCTGGATTTAAGCTCAATGTGGTAAATGTTAAAATATTCAGTGATTTAGAAGACACTCTTTATTTCATCCTTAGCCGAAATGGGTATTTTTCTTCTTGTAATCTAGGCAGGGGGAAAAGAGAGTGAATCACACTTCCAGAGCCTGTGCAACATCACTCCAAAAGCCAATTTAACTTTCACCACATCAGAAACAGGTAAAGATTTATGTTCCTACTAAAAGGACTTCCTTTCCTTACCTCCTGACAATTGATGCCCATTCTCAGTTATGGCTGAATCAGGAGTTCTTTTGCTCATAAAGTTCTTTTCATCCTCAATGTCCAAACTCTGCAAAGGCAAAAAGATAGCGCACACTGTTACAAGCATTTACTTTGGGGAGGGGTGTAGAAAACACCAGAGAGCAGATGGCTATCCCAGATTGGAAACCCACAAGTTCCCAGTTTGCCAAAAGGAAGAGGGGGCATTGCACTGTTGAAAGAGAAGTGCCTAGAGTAGACTGATGAGAATTTGCGGCTGTGCTCACAAAATACACAAAGCTAAAAGAACAAACTTTATTATGGCTTAGTCAATTCTGGGAATCCAGCCAGTTGTGATTTACATACCCTGGTTTATGACTTACAGTGGGTGTTTTATTTAATAAAATATGGGTTATACAACCTATGGATTAATGCAATATGTGATCTAAGTAAGTGGCTTAAAGCCATCTCACCAGAACATGTATTTATATTTTTGTAGCTCCATTTGTTTAAAAAAGATTGGTGAGGGAAGATACAATATGTATGAGGTACTAGTAGTGTGATTAAATCTAAATCCATCCCCTCCGAGGCCAAGAATAAAAGCTGTTCCCCAGCATACATTTGATTTGTTTTCCTGTAAATCAACTACTTTAGTTCCTCAGTTGTAAATTTTAATTGAATTTCATCTACTCTGTTTGAAAATACCCCAGTAAGATTCTTCTGTACTATCCTTAATAACATCTGACTAAAAGGATGCAAGTCTGTCCTCAAACCAGCATTGTCTATCCTAAAGGAGAGGGACTGAAGGCGGCTGGACTTTGCTAGAGAGTAGCATTAGTGGCTAAACCTGGCTTAAACTCATCAGTATGAAAGATTGTGGCATTTAAAAATGAGTATTTGCAGCCCAGATGTAGTGTTATTGCCATCCTTATTTTGTGGAAGAGCAGGCAGAGCTGGAAGGGGAAGGGGAGTTAAGCATGTCATCAGCTTAGAGTTAGGTTCCCACAAGTGGTCCAAGTCCAACCCATCCTGAATTCCATTGACCTACTTATCCTGCGCCAGTTTAGGACTGAACTTTAGTCAGCTAGATTTTTGTCTGTAGGCTTGAATAAATCTTTTATCTATGCTGCAATCTAACGAATGATCCTGATTCTTTGTGCCTGACAACACTTACTACTATACCAAATCATGTCCCGAGAAGCAGAGTCTCCGAAGCAAGAGGCCATTTTGAACCACCCAAGAAACAGGCATGTTTATTTCTTAATTTGCAAGCAGGGGCATCTATAGGGAGAGATGAGAGAACTGGAGACGGCTGCTTTGACCAAGCAATCAAAGCCCCAAACTTTTCAATAAGCAGTAATGCATATTAGAATAGGGTGGGGCTTCGATCATACAATCACGGCTGCATCTTGACAATTTTTTTACCCTCCTACAGACAGCCCTGTTTGTAGGGCTCAAAAGCCTCTTATTCTGGGGCAATGTACAATTTCCCAAATCTACAACTTGGATTAAAACAGAAAAGATTAATAGAGAAGATAAACAAATCATCATTTACATAATCTAAACCACAACTAAAAACCATGAATCGCAATACATAAACTGAGGATCTGAACACTGAAAATCAAAGGACCAATTCATTGTGCAGAAGAATGCAGTAGCCACAGCAACCTTGTTTCGAAGACATGATGGAACAACCATTTGGAAAGGCAGGAGAGGAGGGGGCATTTGAACACCTGGGGAGGGATTCTATTATGAGGAGAGGTCAGCAACTGAAAACAAATGCTCTTATAGATTACAACCTCCAATTGAACAAATACAGGAAAAGCCCAACTGATTAGGCACCTTATTGGGTTCCTGTCAGAAAATAGGAAAATTAATTCCAAAGGCGTGTAATAAAATCTGAATTTTCATAGTTCTGATTAGCTTGCAATCACAATTCTACAAATTTTCCTCCCTATCTACATCTCTGCAGTGTTTTTGCTATCTATAAAATAAAATAAACCAGAGGAAAAACACATGTGCAAATTGTTACTAACATTATTGCTGCGATCCTTCAAAGACAAGTTAGTTATAGTTTATTCAATAAAACTCGATCTTACAAGCTGTGGTTATGCAGATGTAGCCATTATCTGATTTTCAAACTAGTACTCTTTATATATTTAAAAATTAATTTCAACTATGCAAAATCCAGGAGTTAAACACTTTATTCCTCTTTCTCTTCTAATTCCAGCCCAAAACAAATGGCCACAAAATAACCTGCAGAACTACAGGCCACTGATGGCAAACCTTTTTGGGGCTCTGTGCTGAAAATGGGCATGCGTGTGGGGGCTGCATGCCCCACCACCACCGCGCATGCACACACACACACACACACACACACAACCCCCCCACATGCATGCGCCCCCCCTGGCCAAGGTGTCTTGGGCTGTTTTTTGGGTGGTAGGCATGTGCAGGGGGGGGAAGCACGTGCATGCACAGTGGAGCTCAGTTCCGTGACGCCTCGCATGCCAGCCAACTTGGCTCCATGTGCCACCTTGGGCACCCGTGCCATAGGTTCACCATGGCGGCTATAGGCTACCAGACCAAAACTCACATCATACTTCAAAAAGATACATTACTTCCAAAATGCATATACATGGAGTTAGGGTTTGGTTTTAAAACTTGCTTCTGACACTGAGGGAATAATTACAGAAGATCTAAGAATGTGCAGAGCATTTTCTTTGTAGCAACAGCTAGATTGTCCATTTCTGTATTCATAATATCAGCTCAGGAAATAATGTCAAAGTACAGAAATGGATAGGATACAAGGGAAACAGTGATGGTTATTACAGCTACATATTATGCTTCCTCCTAAAGGAGCAAACATCTTTTCAGTGCCTTTCATGTTGAGAGCTAGGTAAAGTAAAAGGAGCATTTGAGGCAGCAAAACAAGTGAATTGGACTGGTGACCATTGTATTGCAAGCAGCAGAGGACAGGAGCTCTGGCTAATGTCTTCTACTATCTAGACTCAGGGACTATAGAGGCCATTAATGGTGGAAATCCTCTTCTAGCCACAGTCGCTCAAAACTCAGAGGAGAATCTCACATAGTCAGGTCAGCTCTGAATCCATCCTTTCCCACCTGATAGCACCAAATGAAATTGTGATCATGAGGCCCATAATGTGAAATAAAACAGTAACATTCCTAGAACATCACAAAAACTAGTCTAGAGCCAAAATAAACCAAGGAAACATGATTAGCTCTCCTGAAGTTATATGCTGGTTCTGAATAGGCATCCAAACCAGTCTGATCTTTTTCCTTCCTTGTGCAGAAAGCTTAACTACAGCTGTTTCCAAGTGTTAAGGATCATCACACATCACAGTGAGATTAAAATGCTGGAGTTAAGCTCCAACCAACTTGGGAATCACTCACGAGACCATCATAGATTTACAGGAACAAAATACGCATCCCTCAAAAATCCTTACTTCATATCCCATTGCAGCTGTCAGCCTTCAGTGCCACTTGGCGTAACATACACCAGGACTATTCCCCAGAAAAGCCATTAATCACATTGATAGAAATGGAGAGGATGTTTATTGCACTTGATGGCAGTTCAAGGGAGCTCCAGCTGCCAGTGCTCTCTCTTCTCCCCAAGGCCAGGAATGGGGCCTAGCTCCTTAGGATGACATCACTGTTAAATAGTCACGACAATTTATTCCAAGCTGCAGCCACCTGAATAATACAGCACAGAGACAGTGCACTGCTTCCCTGCTTGAGCTCAAAAAATCCACACCAGATTCTGGCTGGAGGCTGCACGAAGGAGGAAAATGTCCTCGCCAAGGAGATAAACAATGGAAGTCAGACTGGTTGTTCAGCCAGATTTTAGTCTGTTGACTGAAAGAAACCTTGAAACACAACTTTGTGAAGAAGGACAGACCTGAACAGCAATTCCATTTATTGGCATGATGTTGAAGGCTCTGGGCAATTAAGAGCATAAGGAAAATGCATCAGTAATAGTACTTCATCATTTACCCTGGTGGTCCAGATCACTGCCAACCATGTGGTTGGGTTATACAATATGCCCAATATTAACATTGATTAAAAAGGCACAGTTACTCTGTTTGAATAACATGCTACATTCAAACAAAGTGTATTTATCTTAACATAATGGCAATTATATACCAATGATACTTAGAAATTGGATTACTATATCTGGGTTGCAAAAGTCAGAATAACTATTAGATGGTGGCAAGGACTCAAGGGCTTCCAGGATCACTCTGCTGCCCTCCATTAGTCATATGAATTATGGCAACCTTGATATGATAGAACAATGGTACCCAAACAAGAACTAAGAGGACCAAAGGATAGCCTGCCTCTCCCATTTCATTTGTGTGAGGTTCTTATTTGTCCCTCCCAGTTTGTAAAGGAAAGAAGAGATGTACCGGTAACTGGAATTCTGGATGCTTTGAACTTGGTTGTTTCTTTGCAGATGTTTCATTATCTAATTAGATAACTTTCTTAGTAGAAGCATAAATGATATAATAGTATTAATAAGTAATAATTATTGACTCACTATCTTCTCAGTTTTAGTTTATAACTTGCTTTTTCATGCACAAAACACATTTTAATCTGTATTTTAAAATTGTATTTTAATTTTAATACAATGAAATTTAATTTTAATTAAATAAAATTTAATTAAATAAATAAAATTAAATACAGATCAATACAGTATTTGTTAAAACCTATTCAACTAGCAATTATGAGTGATGAAAAACATGAGTCTTGGCATTTTCCAGCACTATGAACTCAATTGTTATCCAACTTCATTCTCTTTAGATTCCTCTGAGCACAAGGTAGTCAAATGGTGAACTTAGAATTCATATAAACTAGGAGAGTTACCACATTTGGTTATTCACACTGAAGATAATTTTGTCTCCTGGTGATGAAGTAGGATGTTGTTGTTGTTTTTTTTACAATATCCTTGGAAGTAGTGCTGGGCATTCCTGGCTCCCTTAACTTTATTAACACTTCAAATACTGGTATTGCATTTGTGAGTTAGTAATGGATAGCTTGGCACATCATGGCTGAAGCTTATTCCAGGTCTTGGAGCTATCAGATCTGGGCTGCAAAAATCCAGATTTCTTAGAGGCTCCTCAGTGGTTATTTCAGTTTTTTGCAATCCCAATCTAAGCAAAAGGAACGGCCCTTCATTTCCAGGTAATACCCATGTTTCCCAAAAAATAAGACCAAGTTTTATATTAATTTTTGTTCCAAAAGGGCTTATTTTCCAGAGGTTTTATTTTCATGCACCTGTCTGGTTGACGATCTTAACTGGGGCTTATTTTTGGGATAGGGCTTGTATTAGAAGCATCCTGAAAAATCATGCTAGGGCTTATTTTCCGGTTTGGTCTTTCTTTTGGGGAATCACGGTAGCAGTGGTAACTGTATTTTCACAAGTGCAGCTAATACTCCAACTGTGGCCCTTCCCCAGCTAGTCAGTTTATCAACGATTTGATGACATCCATCTTGACTTGTACATAATGGGCTTCTCCGGGAGTTTATAGGAAAGTGCTAATCAATATTTGGTCAGAAAAACAGAGAAATTTAGGAAAACCCCAAAATTACTTTAATGGCCATTCCTGAAATGTGTATTGACTGTTCCCCATAACTCATTTCTAAATTAAAACATAAAATAAAAAGGGTTAAACGGGGGGAGTCAAAACCCCTTGAAACTGGTCTATGGCAGCTTTCCCCCCCTTTGTCAAACACACCAGCTTCGCTGAGCAGAAATTAGCAAAGATAACTAATGCATGAATAACCTTCAGAATTCAACCACCACAAAATAGGATGAAGGCCACTAGTTGATAAGGCTTTCAAAAACTTTATATAGGGAAAGAAGGGGATCAAGTCAACATTACTAACAAGAGAGCTACCTGGAACCTACTCTCCAGAGAGCATACTGAATCTGGTTGATGAACAAACTCAGGTGTCAGCTGACACTCAGCTACTAGGTAGTCAATTGATCTGGTTAAAGGTGATATATAAATGCTGCCAAATGCTATGGGTAGTTCAAAAGTGGTAAGAGCCACAGGATTGTTGTTTTCCTGCCTTGCTGATTGAATTTTTAGATAAGCCCTGTGAGTTGACTCAACAGCAGGGATCTCGTTACTATAGATTCTCATGGTCTGGTGCTTAAATCCAGCTTACTCACGCTTGGTAGAGAATGGTGCATATATGGCACAGGTACAAATAAGGCTGATAACGTTCTCTACTATGCATGGAATGTCTGGTGAGCCTTCTTTTAAGTATGTTTCCTTTCCTTGTACCTATAATTAATTTTTCTTATTTTTCTTTCTTGCTTATTTTCTTCAGTGTTGCTTAGCCTGAAAAGAAACAGCAGGATAGGTCTGTCTCAGAGGTGCTTTTTCAAAAGGCAAATGGATTTTTTCCCCCCTTGAGATGTTTGAGGGAACCAGAACTGAAGCTTCTTGGATGAGAAGCTAAACGTCTTCAAGGAAAGGCAAAGAAAGTCCAGATGACTTTTGAAAAAGCTCCTTTGGGAAAACCACGAACTGAAAATCTCCACAAACAGACAGGTCTGTTTGTTTGCCCTACCTAATTTCTGTAACATTTGGCTTCATAAAGATTTTACAAAGGCCTACCTGCCACCAGAGTCAATTTCCAGCTATTTGGGAATGTTGGAATAATATGTTGAGATTGTGAGAGGAGAGGCATAAGTATGCTGCCAGAAAGAGAATTAGTAAATCCTAAAGAGAAAGATAAAGAGTGCTTTGCTCTCAAGTTTGAAAATTTCCAGTTTAAGAAATATCCTTGGTAGATGATAGATGCAGGACACAGAGGTGGTATTCAGCGAGTTCAGACCGGTTTTGGCAGACCAGTAGCAGAGATTTTGACTGGTTTGGAGAACTGGCAAATACCACCTCTGGCTGGCCCCGCCCTCCTCTCTCCGCCTCTTCCAGGATTCCCCCCCCCAATGCCCCATTTTTGCTCCCAGGAGGCTGCAGGGAGACCTACTAGGCCCAAAACAGTGTATGGGAAGTGCAGTGCAGCCCCCCCATGCCCTATTTTGGCTCCCAGGAGGCTGCAGGGAGGCCTACTAGGCCCAAAACAGGTTACGGGAGGTGCAGCACAGCCCCCATGCCCCATTTTGGCTCCCAGGAGGGTGCAGGGAGGCCTACTAGGCCCATAACAGGGTGTGGGGAGCAAGAAAGAAAGAAAGAAAGAAAGAAAGAAAGAAAGAAAGAAAGAAAGAAAGAAAGAAAGAAAGAAAGAAAGAA
>JANHFQ010006340.1:299016-314527 GCA_032468035.1 Aparallactus werneri | reverse complement strand
AACAACAATAATAAAAACAAATATATTTGGCGTCTCTCCTTAGAATTAGAAAGAAATTTCTCCATTTGGAATACCGGTATATCATGTTTTCCTGCTCTGTCTTGATTAGAGAGTTGCAAGTTTCTAATGATTTGTTAAAATCATATTCATATATAGTAGTCCCATGCAACCATTTGCCTCCCAGCGACCAACCAGGGCCCACAGGGTTGGCCTTCTCTGGGTGCCGCCAATTAGTCATTGTTGACTGGTGGCGCCTAGGGCAAGAGCCTTCTCTGTTGCAGCCCGTGCCCTCTGGAACGAACTGCCCCCGGGAAGCCGGATCATCCCGGACTCCTCACCTTCCGTAAGGTGGTGGTGATCATCCCGAATCTCCTCACCTCCCGTATTAAAATCTGTCTCTTCCTGCGGACTGGGGGGAATTAAATACACCACTCAGGGATTTTATATTAGTTTTTTAATGTTATTTTAATGAGGGGTTTTATATTGTATTTATTGTGTTTTTAGATTGTTGTACGCCACCCTGAGTCCACTGGACTGGTGACATAATTTTTTTTAATAAGATAAAATAAATAAAATGTAGAAATAGATGCTTTATAGCATCCTTTCTCTGTGAGTGCAAATGACATATTCTGTCATTGCTACTTTTTAATTTAGTAATTTTAAACTTAAATTATATGTCAGAGTCTGAATGCCTAAAGTTTTACTTACAATGTAACTGCAGTCAAAGTAATTGACCCAGACATGAAGTCATGAGCTCAGATAATAAGATTGTTTCTTCTTGGCATTTTGCATAGCCAGTTTTATTTTGTGTTAAAGTCAATCTTTTTAAGAGAGACTGGGTAAACAACTATAAAATGTAGATATTTTTGATTGATGTTTTTATTAGGACAGTTGGTTTAGTATAATGGTTAAAGTTAGGGTTAGCTCTGTAAATTCTATGCCCATCTCCCAATGGGAGTTGAGTCGCCTATAAATTTTATTAAATAAATAAAAATAAATAAATAAATGATGCCATCTAGATGTTTTTGGGCTAGTCACTTTCTCTCAGCCATAGCAAAGGAGGAAGTGACAAGACACTTCTAATAATATTGCCAAAGAAGCTATAGGGACTAGTCCAAGAAGTCACCAAAAGTCAACACTGACTTGAAGGCACACATACACAAAACCATTTAGGCTATAGCTGCATATGTCTTGAACCTATATTTGCTTTTTTTAATCTATAAATATAAAAAGGTATCTTGGTATCTCTCCCAAGCTGGAGATTCCCACTCCAAGGCAAAGCATAAGATGGAACAAGATGATGAAGAAGACTACAAACAACTTCCCAAAAAGAAGCAAAAGGTTTCTGGTGAGTAGAGTAGTAGTCCCAATTTTCTGTTTGGCATAGATTAGGAGATCACATATATTTGTTTCTTTTGATGGATTCTCAATTGATCCAGTCTGTGGTTGCTTGTTTTGCTTTTTCTTCTATTTTTCCCTAATGTCAATTTGAGGATCTTCAGTATTTAGGTGAGTTTTTCTCAGATGTAAATGAAAAAATCTCAGAATTGCTTGCCTTTCTCCCAGGAAAAAGACAGTCAGTGGGAAAACAACCTAGTCCAAAGTCCAAAAAGTGCTCTAGAAAGTCAGAACCATCAACATATGCGGCAGGTAAGATGCAGAATCCCATATAAAATTTTTGTAAGAAAGAATATATGAGTATTGTAGAAATAACAATTAAGGACTATCGCAGTTTAGGACAACAACATTGGAAAAGGCTTATACATCTTTCCATTTTCCAGCAGAATTGATAAAGGAGACTTGGCATTTTACATGTGCAGCCAAAAAAGGATAACTATACTGCCAAAGGCTTAGTAATAGTATCTATACAAATGCAATACTAGAGATACCTAATAAAGCTATAAGAAGAGAATCCTACCTAGAGCTTTTCAGGCAAAGGTCTATGGAGATTCTCAGTCATCCAAGTCATGGTTGTTTCAAAGGAGCTTTTTTTTCAAACAGCAACTGGACTTTCCTGATTTTTCTTGAACACATTTCATCTCTCCTCCAAGAAGCTTCTTCAGTTCTAGATAACTGGTGGGAAAGGAAGGGTTTATCATGCTCTTCAATGGAATGGAATGACAAAGTTGTTTCTCTTCCCCATTTGTAGTGAAAGTGCTCCTACTGGATCTTTTTGTGGATTTGACAAAGGTCCAGTTGGGATAGTCGCATCTTTCAGTGCTTCATTGGTGTGTTTTTGTTCTTTCTCTTTTTCCTTTTGCTATAAGAAAAGAGGTTGTCCACTCCAAAGACAAAACACCCAGCACAGTGTTGTATGTGCAGTATAATGCAGTGAGGCATGTGCAGACTTGTACGTTAGGGAAACAAAATCTCTTGTTTACAATGCAGTCCTTTTAGCAGTCCAAGATGGTTCCATACTTGTTTGCAGGTACTCTGGAAACACAGATTAACCCGCAAGAGATTTCAAAGACTCTCACAGTGTTAACAACTGGCTGACTGAAAAGAGTATAAATCCTTCCTTTCTCAGAAGCTTCTCGGAGAAGTGAAACATCTTCAAGAAAAAGCAAGGAAGTCCAGTTGCCATTCCAAAAAAAAAAAAAGCACCTTTGGGACATTTTCAGGCAAAGCTATTTTTGCAGATAATTGCAAAGCAATTTTATTTTGGAAAGAAAGATACCCTAGAGCAGGAGTGTTAAACTTGATTTTATTGAGGGCCGCATCAGGGTTGGGTTTGACCTTGGGGCGGGCAGGGGGGCAGGGCCAGCTCGATGTCACTCATGTTAGGGGCACCTCTGCCAGCAAACGTGCGACCCTCCCGAGCTCCCTTTTTGCTGACAGAGGGTTGCAGAGGCTGTCGCAGCAGAAAACAGAGCTCAGGTGGGCCGCACGCAGCCCTCCCGAGTTCCGTATTCACTGGCAGAGGCACTGTGGGCCGGTCCTTCGCTATTTCCAGGGTGGCCGCATGGGCCAGATCTAAGCACCCCGAAGGCCGGATCCAGCCCACAGGCCTTGACTTTGACACCCCTGCCCTAGAGGCAAACGGAGCCAATACAAATCTTCTCTGATGTTCATTAGAACTTATTTCTCTGCATAGCAAATTGCAGTCCAAATCTTTCTAAGAGAATAGCCTCACTTCTAATCACCTTGTAGCTGACTTAGACAAAAGACATATTGAGTCCAATAATGCTTTACCAAATTCTTGTTTGATAGAGGAACACATTGGGAGATACTGGGTTGTCTTGCTGGAAATTATTTGACAAAAAACTGGCTGGCTGTCTATTAAGAATGCTATAAGTTGGATCCTGTGTTCATCAAGGTTTGATCACTTCCAAGAACATCCAAAATTCATTGGCTCTGCTTCCATTAGCAGAACAAGAACTTTGTTCCTCTGCAGTGGCTGGAATTTAGAAGCATTCTGCCTCTAATCCAGGAAGTAGCCCATTCAAGCATAATGAAAATATGCTTCCTTTCCCTGTCCTCGATCGCCCAGTCTACTGCGCCATGCCTGATTTTGTAACTATATCCCCCTCTTTACTTGCCACTTCTCTAAACTAAATTGCCCCCCCCCCACCATTTTTATTGTGCTGGAGGTGCTTTAACCCTGCCATTTTGGTGGTTCTGTTCTGACCTTGTTGCTCTTCAAAAGGAAGGCCCAGTTGGGTTACCCACAGAGAAGATTAAAATGTTGAATCATCACCATCCTGTGCTCTGGCAGGAAGCTTAGAAGAGCAGTGGTACTTGGAGATTCTGGACAAGGGCCGTGT
Organism: Aparallactus werneri; assembly: GCA_032468035.1. Classification (NCBI taxonomy): domain Eukaryota; kingdom Metazoa; phylum Chordata; class Lepidosauria; order Squamata; family Lamprophiidae; genus Aparallactus; species Aparallactus werneri. Next base: position 310,763 of record JANHFQ010006340.1, on the reverse strand, counting down.
CACATGCCCAATCTGCCGATGTGTAGTGAGGAAGACGGTGGAAGGATTGAAAAAGCATATGGCAAATTGCCACCAGGTGAGGAGATGGGAAATGCAGTCCTTGTGAATTCTGTTAGGACATCCAAAGAAGGGCCAGCTATTCCAACATTTCATCTTTAGTCTGGGTGATCAGACAGTTATTTCCCTAACACATCCCAAACCATGTTTCCTTTGTCTTTTGAAGTTCTGGTTAGTGCACAATGGCTTATATACAGTGAAATGGTCAGAATGAGATAATATATTAGAATTTTAATTTTATATGTATTTCTATTGTGCCCCTTCCTCTTTATTGATCTTTTATCAAACTAAAAAAATACCAAATATGTATTTCTTCAAGTGGAAGAGATCCAAAAGTTGATCGTTTTGATTGCTTATTTCCAATTTTATAATATTCTTTTTACCATAACTGCACAATGTAAAAAGTGCAATAGTGTGATAAACATGTCTAAAGATATTAGATTTCAGCTTTACTTGAAATAATTCTTCTCTAAATATTTAAAATTTCTCCAAAGTGAAATTCTATTTTATTGTTATTGCATATTGAATGAATATTCCCTGGTAAGGACATCATTAGTTCAGATTCAACAAGGTAAATGTAATGCTGGATTTTTCTCCTTTATGTACTGTTTCTTTATTGAGTTGTATTTGCCTTTTAGCTTAGTTCAAAATCCATATTTTGAAATGCATACATGTGTGCAAGAAAGCTGTTTTAGATGAACCTCCCCTAATTGTTTAGAGTGAGGATATTCTATAATGCTAAGATCGGACATCGTTCAGTATTAAATGGAGGGAGAACTAGGATAGCACATAACCATTGCAGCTTAAACTCTCGGCTGTCTTAACACGTTCTATTCCTAGGAGATGTTCACATGTCAGCACTGTGGGAAACAGCTGCGATCTCTTGCAGGAATGAAGTATCACATCATGGCAGATCACAACAGTCTGGTATGGTGCAAAGTATATAAATCTATATATCTATAAAAGGCCTTATCTAGGAAGGATTTTGGGGCTTCTAGGGTAGTCCGATTGAACATTTAGGCTACCTAGCACTTGGAAATTGGGTGTGACCCCTCTGCAACAACTTGCTGCATTGCTAAAATAATATCTCAGTGTTTTGTTCAGAAGTCCCTGTCAGGTCCCATGCCTCAGCAGCACTGAAAAGTCAGAAATTTCTCATGTAGCCCAGTTGGGAGAATGGACTGATATCCAAGGGTCTCCTGTGACTGACTTGCAGGATTTTAAACTTCCGCTGTCTATCCTGTTTTTTCTTTTTAAGGTAAACTTGCTTTGATTTGCTGTAAATAATAGCCTTGGGTTAGTCTTTCTCTTCTCTGCTTTTATGCAGCCAATTAGGAAGGAAGCCAGCCAGTTGGATAAGCAGAGCGAGCGAGAGTGTTTGCGGAGAGTCCTGAAGCGCATGGGGAAGCTCAAGTGTACAAGAGAGGTGAGCTTCAGCTACTAAGGCTGGGGGACATCTTTGCAGTTCAAATGGACTTTCCCAAGTCCGAAGAAGAGTACCTTTGCCTGTTCTTAGGGAATGGTGGGCCGGTGGATTAGACTTTCCTTCTGGATTAGACTTTCCTTCTGACCATAGGTAGGGAAAAAATAATGCATCTATTTTCTCTCTCTCTCGGGGCTCAGGAACTGACCACTGTTTTTCTCTGCCTGCTTCTACAGGGATGTACAGGCAGCTTCACCAGCATAATGGGGTATCTCTACCACACACAGAAATGTGGAAAAGCAGCTGCTGAACTGGAGAAGATGGCCTTAAAATGCCACCACTGCAATAAAGCATATCGGTCCAAAGCAGGCCTTGTTTACCACTTGAAATCTGAGCATGGACCTGTGAGTTCTTTGGGTAGTGAACCTGGGGAAAATGGCTGGGGGAACAGATAAGCTTCTGAGCACCTTTTAGTCTGTCTCTTGACTACTTCGCCTTCACAAGGATTTCAAGTCTTTCTTTTTTCTTTTTCTAAAAAGCACTTACTAGGGTGCAAGATAATTGTGGCATGGGGAGGAAAAAGCTGAGGCCCATGACAATATTGAGAAATGCTGTTGTGTCTGATTTCTGAAGAATCAGTTCTTATTGTATCTTCCCAGGTCTTTGAATAGTGTAAACAGGCAGTGATTGAAAAAAACAATATCATTGACTTTTCCTGTCAGGTGTCATTTCTCCATGAAGACAGCAGGACAACTCCTCTGAAGGACCCAAGCATGGAATCAAGCAGCTTAGGCAGAATCCAGAGGAAGTCTGCTAAGGTGGCTGCCTACTACCTGCATGAATTGGCTAATGAAGAACTTGTAAAAGAGTGGCCAAAGAGGAAAGTCTTGCAGGATCTTGTTCCTGATGATCGGAAGGTACAAGAGTTGCATGTTCTACAAAGAGGGAAATGTCCAAGGTCTGTGTAGTTAAGAAATGAAATACCACAAGTAAAAATTCTAACTTGAGAGGAGCAAATCGGTGTTCAGGGCACATAGTTTTATTGCAGTTTTGTTACTTCAGATCAGTGGAGCATCCATAGCAACAATTCTATTACTGGTTATGACTGTATATAAAGTTCTGGGAAGAGGTATCTTTCCTGATCCCTTCAGACAGTGATTGGGCCATTCCAGGAGGAGAGGGACATTTGCAGTTCTTGAGGTATAATTTGTCTTGTTTTTGAGATTACAAAATAATCCCAAGTCTGTTCATAACTGGGGATCCAAACTGATTTATTTACATCCTTCTTGGAATGTTGCATACATGGAGAGAAGCAAAGAGGCACTATATAATCCTCGGTAAGTATACATGAACTAAATAGGAGCAGCTGGAAGATTGTTAAATTATTAAATCAACGCAGATAGTGCAAGCCATGCTTTGTTTAAATTATATGTACAAAAGCAGCTCTTCTGTGACTTGATGTAACATTTTCCATTCTTTCTGTGGGATATGCAAGACTATTTGGGATGATGTGTATATTAGACTTTGTCATTGGAAGGACTTTGTGCATCATTCCCAAGACTTTAGTGACCAGGTATTTGCCCCTTTTGTACATGAAATTGGAAGTTTTTAGTGTGATTTTGTCTGGGTGCTCATGATTTTTTGAAATGTATTTTTTTAGAATTGTAAACTACCCAGAGTCTTCTTACAAGTTGGGCATCCTTGACATGTAATCAATAACCCATTCCAGTTGGCTTTAGCCTGGCTAACAGTTTCTGTCTTTTATGTTAGGTTTTTCTAACCCTAACTCTAACCCTAATATGTATAGTTGCTGGCAAATTGAGAGTCATCTGCTTGAATATATGCTGTGAGCTTGATTAGGCATTGAACTTGCCTGACATCAAAGTTCTTTAAGAGGGGATGATTGGCTCGAACACCGTAGGTAGAAAGGGCAGCTTCATTTAAAAATAATATATAGAGATGACAACTCCAGCTCCTGAACTCTAGTTTTTGCTTTTGTTCTGTTCTCCTATCTCAGCTCAAATATACTCGACCAGGGATGCCTGCTGTGAGCCAGGAGGTTCTGTGCAAGTGGAGGTCAGAAATAAAGACCTACAGACGGGTCCATTGCCCCAACCAGGTAACTATAGCCCCCGCCAGGTAAGATTGAATTTGGTGAGCAGGAAGTATGGTTTGCAGTTAAAACGAGTTCTTTTCCACATCGCAATTTCATTAGAAAAGTGATCCTGATTAACTGCTTCAATGGAACAGTTTCATCCTATTTCCAAACTGGCCCAATATATAAAACACATCTGTGAAGTGCTCCTCGGAGTTTGTTGCATAATCTGCAGATCTGTGAACCTTTTATATTTGTCTTTCTGTCATATATCCTCTACAGGCACAAAGGGAAGCCTCTTTCCCAAAAGCACACCAACTGATGAATGGTTGTTATAGCTTGTGTGACATCCTTTTCTCCTCACAGTTATCAGCCTAGGTCACTCGACCTTTACATAGTGACCTTTTTCTGTTTTGTTTCCCTCAAGGGTTGTGAGTGTGTCTACGGCAGCATCTCTGGTCTTAAGGCCCATCTGGGCAATTGCACCCTGGTATGTATCAGTTGACAAGCTGTATGGTGGCCTTCTCAGTTGTTGCCAAGAAAAGTCCTAGGAAGCAGGGGAAACTAGGCATACAGTCAATTCCTGTAGCCAATTTTCTGCCAGATCTGTCATCTCCAAAAGATTTATATTTTGTACATAAGACTTTGCCCCCTTAAGTGATATCAGTATGGCTCCCTCACTTAGTTTGTGAAAAACATTACCTGTGAGGACAGAAAGAACATGTTGTTTTTCCTCCAGACCGTTTAACTCTTGATTTTTCCATGAATAAGGAAAGGGTTATGATGTTTTAGATGTGACCAGCATCAAGAGGAAAGCCACAGCATTACAAAATTCCCCAGAATAAAACCTCTTGCTTATTCTCACTTCTTTTCCTTATTGTTCACTGTCGTTGCTAGGAATACTAATGATTTTGTCTTTCCTTAATTACAGGGAGAGTTTGTGGCTGGGAAGTACAAGTGCTTGATTTGTGAGAAGGAGTTTGTGTCTGAGAGTGGGGTCAAATACCATATTAACACTGTGCACTCTGAGGTGAGGAGTTGGTCTCAAAAGCATGGACCTGTGTGTGTTTGCATACACTCCATGGTTTTAGGCCTTTTTTCCGCCTATACTTCATGTGTGGGAGAGGGACAAGGATTCAATTTTTTTTCCTGTATTCAGAATCAAGGTCATCAGTGTGTGCTCAGCATTTGTACTGTGTCTCTCCCCTTCAGGACTGGTTTGATAATACAAACCCCACTAAGAGCTTTGAAAAACTGGTAAAGCTGCAACAAAAGGAGGCTGAGCAGAAAAGGCAACGCAAGAAGCACGTCTCCAGTCGGAGCCGTAAGAAGAAGCTGCGGAACGCCACTGCAAAGAAGTCACCAAGGCTAGGACCAGATCAGAACCAGCGGCAGGGGGTCAAAGTCAGCCATTCTAAGATGGCAGACTGTGAAACTAGGAGCCTGGAAGAAGAGGATTCTCTCCCTTTGAAATTCAGTCACAGAAGGATGAAGAAATAGCCTCTTGCAGGGATTTCTGCTTTGCAGGACAGGTACAGCAGAAGTATCTTATACTTAGGGAGCGTGTACTTAGCAAAACTTGGGGGGAAGGAAGAGAGAGGAGAGAGGGGATTGGTTTGAGGAGTGAAATTGAACTACTAATAGTCCTGCTAGTTACTAGTTGGCAACTTTAAGAGATATGGACTTGCTGGCTCAGGAATTTTGGGAGTTGGAAGTCCACCCCTCTTAAAATTACCAAGATTGGAAAATGCTGTTCTAGATGAAGTCTGGCCATTTGGAAATAGAAAGTTTTCCCAAGTTTTTCAGAGTCATTCCATTGCATGCTTCAGGAGAAAACGTATTTAAGTTGTCAAATGTAATATGTAATAATCTAGCAGAGACAGGACTTGGGAGTCAATTGATCTCAAACTGCTCCCCAAATCCTGACTTCAACTGTTTTTTTCCTTTGAAATGTTTCAGCATCTGCAATTCCAAATGACCCATCTTGGAAAGGAGGGGGGGATTTTCCATCTTCCCTAAGAAACAGATATAAATAAATTGGAACAGATATGAGGTTTTTCCATGGCAAACAGCCCACATTTTCTTTTTAAAGGAATGTAAAAGTGACTGCAGCTACAGTATAGCTTTGTCACTTGGAAATAAGAAAGACATGTTTCTTAATCACAGGAAAGGGAAAAATTCTTGGCTTGAATTCACCTCTTGCAAGTTCAGTGAAGATGGAGAGTAGAGTGTCTGGGAGAAGAACTGGTCAACAGCATGAGTAAGAAGACTTTCCTGAAATTCCACTGTTCCAGTCCAGTTGCAGTAAAACAAGATCTGTTATATACTGTTACATATTGAGCCAAGTGCTTGCGTAGGATTAAGTTGCAACATATACTTATGAAATATTATACAACATAGAAAATAAAATTACTAATCATTCTAGTTGTGTGGTTTTTTTAGTGTCAAAATTATCATTTACTGTTAGTATATAATAAAAAGCAAACAAGAACTGAATTCCTTCCAGTGAATTTAACACAGTGGAAAACCTGCACAAATGGGCTGGACTCATCTAGTGAGTGATTACATTTAATTCAAATTGATCTGGCCTTGCTTGTGGCTAAATTAAGTCCCCTTGTATTGTGCAAAAGTATTTCCTGAATAATTAATTGGTGGAGCCTTTTTAGGGACTCCTTTCTCTTCCCACCTCACTGGGTCCTATAACCTCCTCCCCATCCCTCTAACATGGCTCAGTTATTTTTCCTATAGATCTCCTTCAGCCAATCCACAGCATGGCCTTGCTACGTGGAAGCTGTGTGGTACCAACCTGGAAGTGGGCACCACTTTAGAAGCAGGCCCTGTGTCGACTGGGAAGATGCACTAGGCCTTCCTGGATTTTCCCCACCACTGAGGCACCCCATGCTCCACATAACAACCTGCACAGTTGCTTAACCACCCCAATAGCCAAAGCAGGGTCATAAAGTGAGGTGATCACGCGAGCACTTCACTTAATCACAACCTGCAACCATAATTTGCAGGCTCTATTATGGTCATATGTAGCAATGCTAATAAAACTTCTCAAGGGAGCATACAGTAGGATTATTTCTCTGACAGACCAGTGTAACTCTTAAGAGGTTTTTATTCAGGATTGCTTGCAGATACTGATTGAGCCTCAAGATAAGGAGTTCCAAAACATGTGGGCATTGGGAATGTCGTTTGGGACTGTTAAAATATGAAAGCATTAACTTCACTCAGTAGGTCTGGCATTACTTTCCCCTTTCTTTAAAACAGTCCCCAACAGGGCTGCTATGTCGGCTTTATCCCTCAGGTGGCATGGATTATATTTTAACCTGTCCCTCCCTTTGTATACCGAGTTTTTCTCTGGCAATATGAAACTATAGTCATGCAGTAGGACAAATTCTCTTGGGCAAAGTATTCAGTCAAGCCCAATTGGTTCATATTAACATTTTATTAGTCTCGGGAAAAGAAAATAATCAGACAACATAAAATAAATGAACAAGTTAAATGCTAAATGATTGAAACAAAGAGCTATTAAATCTATTAGTATATGCAGTCTACACGAATCAGTGTCAATACTTGGAAGAATTCCATTTAAAAAATGACTCCTATGATGATGGGAAAGAAGAATTTGATCTCTGCTCATTCACACATGCTTGACTTGATTTCTGAATGAATCCATTTTTTAAAGTTTGTATAATACAAGCTCTTATCAACTGGCCAAATATGCTACATTTGGAAAGCCTAAGGTTGATGTACTTACCATGCAACATATGCTGCGTCAATGCATTTTCTAGTCTTTTATTGCCTTAATAGCAGCTGAGATACTGTTTTGGAGGGCAGGTTTCTGAAATTGAGATACTTGCATGTATACTATTTGACAAATAGGAGATGAAAAGCAATGATTCACCAACCATATAGAAGGGATGGATTTGATGATATTTTCAATGCTATCCTGGTAGGAGATGCTCATCCTACTTGTTTGCCTGGAAGATGCTTGGTAGTCTCTCATTGTTCAGGTTGAAGAATCCTAGGTGAGGGAATTAGAGGGCTGGTTTCACTTAGCAGTTATGAATGGGGGTGGTGATCCACATCCCAATTACTCTCTTTAATTTTTAGCAGTGTTTATTGTAAAAATAGTTATAACTTCAACTTTTTGTTTTACATTTTTATTAATTTAAACCATTTCTATAACAAAGTCAAAACTTAAAAGTCAAAATTCCATCACTTTCTGTTTTGAGAGATGTCCAGAAGTGGTTTCTAAATGGAAACAAAACAAAATAAATTCTTTTTAATTGAAGCAGTCAATTTTGCCATCTCAACTCCATCACTTATTTACCATTTGTCCTTTCATTGTGGTAATTGATAGACCTTTCCATCTTTGTACTAATGAAAGTCTTGCTGCTGTCAACATACATAGTAACAAAGTTCCATTTTTTTCAACTTCTTTATCCAGCAAACCAAAAGACTTCTGGTTTCAGTTTTGTGTTTGTTTTAAGAATTTTCTGAATTAAAACAAAGATGTGACCTCAATATTTCTTTGCTTTGTCGCCGGTCTACCAAAGATACTAGAAAGTACCCTTTTTACAAATACATTTCCAACATACATTTGAAATTTCTTCATACACATCTTTGACCATATCTCAGGCATTAAGTACCAATGATACATAATTTTAAAAGTTTTCTTTCAGATTGTAGTTCAATATAAACTTCATTTGTCCACATTTTTCCCCTATTGATCAAGCATTACATTTCAACCAAAGTTCGTTGCCCATTGAGTCATGTAGTCTTTTCAACAGTTCACATTTTGGTCACTTTCTAATTGGATTACTGCAGGGGTTTATAAAATAATTCCTCCTTCCCAAAATACTCCACACCACACCAACTAATCAATGCTGTGCCAGTCCCCCTGTTAAGTGTTCCAAGTGTCCTAGTTTACTGTCTTGGCTGAATGCAGTTTCTCTGGCCATTGCATTTCACTCCTGCAGCACAAGGCCAGAACCTCTATCGCTCAACCGGCCACGCAGATCGGCCAAGTCCTGCAAACAGCAATGCTCCTGCCACAGCTGCTCCATTTGTTTCTGCAATTGATGTTTGTGCTCCTGCAGCTTCTGTACTCGCTGGACCAGCTGGTGCAGCTCCTTCTTCAGCTCCTTATTCTGCTGGCAGACTGTTTGGCTGTGTTCATGCAGGCACTGTAAGGCCAACTGTTGCACCTGCTGAGCCAAGCCCTCCACTTCCTGCCCTGCCATCTGTTCCTGGGCCATCTTCTCTTTCAAGGCTCGTATCTTGGCTGCCTCCACGTGCTGCATATGCTGCTTCTGCGCAGCCGCCAACTCCTTCTGCAGCTCCCGAATGTGGGATGTCTGCTCTTGTTTCAGGGCTTGGACCTCGTGCAGTCCCTCCAATTCAGAGCTGAGGCGGGCCAGTTCAGCTTCCTTCTGGAACAGCTGTTCCCGCAGGGCTGCCTCTTGCTCCTGGGAACGGGCCATCACTTCTTGGTGCTGCTTCTGGACTTGGTGCAGCAACTCCTGGTTCTCTTCGCTTAGAGAAACCACAACTCCCTGGCGCCTCTGGGCTCGCTTGGCTAGGTAGCCGGCAAACTCCCGGCTCTCATTCTGGAGATCTTGTGCCTCTTGCTGGAGGAAATCATATTGTGCCCTTAGCTGTGCCCTTCTCCCTCTCAAACCCTCCAGGTTTCGGCAAATGCTCTCATATTCCTGTTGTACTGGCAGCAGCAAGGCATCGTCTGGCATGGGTTCCACAGTGTCCTTGAGACTGGCCCTTGAAGCTGTGAGTTTGGACCTGGCCAGCTGTGCTTTCTTTTTCTTTCGGGACTTCGGAGCCATCACTAGAAAGATGGAAAGCAGAAGGACATTATGTTAAGGTCAAGAGAGTGTTGGAGGGAAAATCCATCTGGTTCAGTTCCAAGCTGGAAGAAAGATGCTGGCAACAACATGGAGACCAATTGGAAAGAAAGGTTCTCTTTAGGGATGAAGCAGACCCACCAACCACATGTGATTCTGGGCAGCTGACAAAATGGAGTTGAGAGTGGGTGGTTTTCATACCTTCTTTGGGCTTTGTATTTGATCTTCGTGTTCCTGTGCAAGAACACGTCCTTTAATATTCTATTGGCTGTTGTCAAATTCCTATGGGGTCATGGCTGGCTCTATAGGCAAAAGGGGAAATGCAAATCCTAGATGTTTGTCTGAGCTAATTTTGTCAACCATTTGTTTGTTGCTTATCTGAGTTTCTGTCTTGACCCAGTCTTTCTGAATGGATTACCAAATCTGCATTTCTAAAAGCTGGCCTCAGTTTCTGCTTGGGGCAGGGAAAGTGGGGCTGGTTTCTGCCTTCCTTGATATTTTTTATTTCTCCTTTAGGGAAATATAATATTCTGCCTTTTTAGTATTTCTCAAAATATTTCATTCTTCTGTGGGTGGGGGGTGCTTCCTACAAGAGAAAGCAGAGAGACCCAGATTACCTTAAGAGAAGGGGCAATTGCTCCAACCACCTCAAGAGGCCAGATCAGCCTACGGTTCAAGTTCATGCAGAAATCCTTTTCTAATTTGGGATTTCAGCAGTGGAAAAGCTGGACTAGGCAGAACTAAAGTGATTCTAAAGATGGAAGAAGATATGAGTAAAAACTGAGAGGGCTTCACACAGTAGCTTAGGAAGGAGACAGTTAGTGTGAAGGAGGTGATATGGATGAGGGTGTTCTGTTGTGGTGGTAGTGGTGGAGGAGGGAAGAAGCTCAACAAAAAATGCACAGGGAGCCTACCTGAAAGTTCTTTTGCAGCTTTGAACAAATCCCTTGTGTGTTTTCTTGTTGCTTAGTGCCTGGGAGTGGGTGGAGCCGGGAGGAGGGGTGGCTTTCTTTCATACCCATCTGGTGACTCAGGAGCCAAGATTGAAAATTCAGCCTTCCAAGCTGTCTGGCTCACTACAGCAGCTGCTGCTAAGCTGAGGAGTTGGGTGACAATACATTTCTGTACATACATAATAGATATTCAGCCTGGCCAGCTCTTACTGCCACTGCAACGCTGAGGACGAAGGCTTTGTGTACTTCTTGAAGCTTCTCAATTTGAGGGGTCTCTGAGCTTGGTTGCTTTCTTGCAGATGTTTCATTATCTAAACTAGGTAACATTGTCAGTGCTGCATTGCACAGACTGGTGATGTTACCTAGTTTGGGTAATGAAATGCCTGCAAAAAAAACAAACCAAGGACCCCTCATTTCAGCTCTGAACTACAAATATTCTCCTTTATAGGCCTCCAGATGTTCAGCCATTTGTTGGAAGGTGGAGTGAAAACCCTCCGTCTTAGTAATCTTTGATGAGGGTTGCAATGAGAGCAAGTGAGTGCTTTGTTTATATTATATACTGTATTTAACCAGATCAGCTTACACATATGCAAGATCTTCTCTTCTCTCTCCTCTCCCTCTTTCATATCTCTCCCTCCCCTTTCCCTTCCCTCCCCCTATTCCTCCTCTCTGTCTCTTTCTCTCTCATATGGCGTGCATAAGCGCACCAGCGTGCCTACCATCCCTGTCTTACTGTCTCTATTTACCTATATATACTTCTTCATTCATGTTTATGTTTATGTTTATGTCTATATCTATACCTGTTATCTTAAATATGATTGACAAATAAATAAATAAATTTCTCTGTCTCTCTATCTCTCTGCTTCTGGGAATTGTTCAGAATAGAGTTTACGGCCTCTCTTGCTTCCAAGAGGCACTCTATATTGTAGGACCTTTTTAAATATGAATATTTAAGTTCCAATTATCACATGAATATTTAGGGTTCAACTGACTACTGGAAAGAAAGCCATAAGCCCCAATAACTGTGAAGTAAAGACTTGTGCAAAGTTGGCAAAGGGATTTGAGGGGCACTGTCTGTCACAATAGGTAGTGGATAAATTAATATCATCCTTCCAGGTTCGACATTTACAGTCTTGGGTTGCAGTGTGCTTTTCCTTTTTGCTAAAGTGCTGGAGTTCAGCTCTATGTAGGCTGGTGGAAGAGATATTCCATTTGCAAATTGCAATTATTCTATCCACCAGGTGATAACTCTTCATGGGTTAAATTTTTTTATTTTCGAAAAAATTCAAGATACATTTCATAATATAAGAAAAAAATATACAAATAACACAATTCAAACATAGATCTTATAAATC
>JANHFQ010006340.1:272283-284923 GCA_032468035.1 Aparallactus werneri | reverse complement strand
TTTGGACAACGCTGGCTCTTTGGCTTTGAAACGGAGATGAGCACCGCCCCCTGGAGTCGGAAACGACTAGCACGTATGTGCGAGGGAACCTTTACCTTTACATTGAAAATGAATTTGAACATTGTTAGTCCCAGGGAAAAATAACCTTGAATGGGTATCCCACCATTAGGAGAAGTGTTAGCCTAACTTTGATTCGCAAAACAATCACAAAGGGGAAAGTTAGTGCAACAATTTAACTCTCTGATCAGCTTAATTTCAATACAAAGAACTGTTGTGTCTAGGAAATGTTTTTCTAAAATGAAGATAAAATAATTACACAATATTTCTTTTGGCAGAGAAATTTGGGACTTTGTAGGAGAAATATCTAACCTGAGATTAATGCATACAAAGAGAGAATTTTGTTCCCCTTCGCCATTCCCTGACATAGGAAACAATTTTAAAGAAGATAGTTCAATTATTGTTGAGAATCAGCATACATATTTAATATATTATGATTGACTGCAGTCAACCAGATGTTTAGATTGGATTGGCATTTTTGTCCATCTATTGGGTCCTTTCCACAGATTTAGGATAGGCAGATGTTGTTTAATAATTTTAAAAGTGTTGTCACGGGAACCAATCTGCCTTTGCAATTGACTGATGATTTCGTTCAAGTAGTGCCAAGGAATTGCACCAAAGGCGCCTATTACTATTGGTACTATCTTTGTTTTCTTTGCAATAGTCATTCTATTTCTACCTTTATATGTTTTGTGATGTGATATTTATATGTGTCTCCAGTTCTTTTTCTTCTATTATTATTCGGTTGGAAATATGGTATGGTGTGTTGTAGGAGAAAAAAAAGAAATGTTGCCTAAAAATGAACTGTCGCTTTGGCCAACCTTAGAGCAAGCAGTATAGCGCCTCAGTGGTGCAGTGGTTAGAGTGCTGTACTGCAGGCCACTTCTGCTGACTATCAGCTGCCTGTAATTTGGCAGTTCAAATCTCACGAGGCTCAAGGTTGACTCAGTCTTCCATACTTCTGAGGTGGGCAAAATGAGGACTCAAATTGTTGGGGGCAATAGTCTGACTCTGTAAAACCGCTTAGAGAGAGTTGTAAAGCACTATAAAGCAATATGTAAGTCTAAGTGCTATTGTTATATGGTTAAAATTATATAATATGGTGCTTTGGAGAGTTAAAAAAAAGAATATGTTATCAGAGTAATCTACAGAAATACAGGAAATCATATTATCAAGGCAGACTGTTGTGTTGCCATTGTGGTTAAACATCTGAATGGACACTTTTCAGCTTGGATGAGTCCTCCAGTCATTGAGTAACTTCCATCAGCCCAGACCACTGTGCCCAGTAGTAATAATGAGCATCCCACTCAGGGTTTTTATTATTTGAATTGTTATTGTACAGGGTTTTATCGTATTTATTTGTTTTTTAGACTTGTACGCCGTCCTGAGTCCTCAGGGATTGGGTGGCTTAGAAATTTTATTAAAATAAAATAAATAAAAATAAATAATGGGTGGTAAGAGTTACTCTGATATGAAATGGAAACAACTGAAGAATAGGAAGAGATTTAAAGTAAGAGGAAAGCATGATCCTTAGTGTAACAAATTTTGTTTAGTTCTAAGGGACTGTAATAAAGGCTTCTTAGAAAAGATGAATTTTGAGAAGAAATCTGAATTTCTGAATCTGAAATAGAAAAGTAACATTTCCAAACCAATATGGAGTGAGGGAGAACAAGTGAAATCTCTGCTCAACAAGCAAGTTTCTAGAGTGATTATCCAAACAGCTCCCACAAACTGGCAGTAGCAGTATGATGGAGGAACAGATTTTTAAAATGTCAGTTGTAAATAATTTGTTTCCCTCCCCACCTTAAAGACGTATTTGACTGATCATTATACTGTAACATTAAAATCACAGCTTAATTAACCAAATATAATTAATTTTACCACTATACAAAAAGAAATCCATACTTTACTCAGTTGTATTCTTTGATTACTTTCTTGCATCTTGGAAATAAGAAGGAAATAATCTTTTCAATGTAATAGCTATAGAGAGAAAAGGACAGAGAGATGGATAAATGTACCAAAGAAAGATAAGAAAATGTATTACAGGAAGAAGTGGCAAAGGAGAGGGAAAATAATAAAACTACTAAGCACTTTTAATGTTGCAGGATGAGAATGTACTCATAGAGTGGAAAAACTGTTATTCTTTTCTTAACTATTATTAAACATTATTCTTCTTAATTCTATCAAGATTGCCTGAAGAGAATCAAGAACCTCCAGTATAAGAGAATAAAGGATAAGTTTTTGCTGGCACATGCTTTGCCTCGTATTTATATCTGTGGCCCATGTTCAGCCTTTCAGGTTAAGATGGCCTCTTACCCATACTTTTATATAGTTTCGAAATATGTGCAGTCACTCTACATTATCTATCATTAGTTTTGCATGATCATATATTATCTATTATATCACCTATCATTTTTACCTTATCTTATACCCTCTGTTATTCTATTATTCAAATGATTTCAATTGGTGCAATCATTTTGTATCGGCCCAGAGAATATTAGCTATTGGATGGATAAATAAAATAGTGTGAGAGTGACACTGGATCGTATTAACAGCGTTTTGTCCTGCATTCCGAAACTGATAGCAGAATATGAGGACAAGCAAACACTCTCTCCCATCCATTCCCAAACTGGTTAGTTACGCATAATCACTAACAGCCATAGTTTAACACCCATGAATATATAAAATCAATTTTATAAATAATCTATGTTGGTAACAAATTGGTTCATATTTGTTTGAAAATTCCATATTTTCATTCAGTATCCAATTAGTTAAGATATCATTGAACTGGGCTTGACTTCCATTAGATATATACACAAACATTCCATATCTCAACATGCTTTTAGTAATAGCATGCACATGATCTAGGCACAACATTACAGCAAACTACAGTCACGTGATCACCATTTGAAGCCTTCCCTGTCGGCTTTTTGCAAGTAAAGTCAATGGGCAGAGAAGGTTATATTGCTCCTATAAGTCCCTCCCACCACTTTTTCTCCAAATGATACCCACTGTGGAGTACAAGATCCCAGGGATTCTCTGCCTGCCCACACTCTGTAGCAGCCCCTGCCAGCCAAACTGCATCTGTAGGGCCTGGCTGCAGCCTCCACTAGCCCGCCAATGCTCATATGTGCCCGCCTACAGCCCCTGCCAGCCCACCCCCGATCCATAGTGTCTGTCCATGGCACCCCTTCGAGATACATGCACACACACACCCATGCACCTTGCTTGAGACTCCCACATTTTCTCACTTAGCAAGCAGAGGTTATGATGGGTACAGGGACTGCCAGGATTGCTGCCACTAAGCAATGAGGTCCCGTGTCATTGAGGTTTATGACCGCATCAGGTAGCAATGGAAATTCTTGGGTTACAATTGCCATTGTAACCCAAGGACTCCTTCTATCCTGCAATAAGAGTTTAGGTGGCTTTGACCCTTTGAGAGACTCTCTTCAGTCAAAACTCTTCTCTTGTTGAGCACAACAGAGGAACAGAATCAAAAGAAATCAAATGGACAGAAGGGGAATAGAAAATAGAAGTTTAGAGGAGGATCAGTTATCACTGCACTTTTTTAAACTTATTAGCATAAACATCTCTCTCTCATACAGAAGAAATCACCATCTATCAATATCATTGAAGTATAGCTGTTGCCACACAGGCTCGAAGCACTCCAGAAGGCTGCTGGAACATTGCTGGGCCCTGGGTCTGGCTCTTCACCTGCATGCAAAGAATTAAAGCTTCTTGCCCCGAAGGAGGGATCTGCATGGAGCCAGCTGCCAAGACAAGGTGCATGTAGAAGCTGTCCTCTAACTAACCTCTCGTCCTGAAGTTGTAACAGAAACAAGCCTGGGCCACAAGGAACAGCCAGCTGCAAAGCCTTCAAACCAGCAGCAGGAAGCACCGTGAAGTGCTAACCTTGGAACAGACTTGAGCGAAGACTTCCTTCCTGCTGACATGGGAAGCAGCATTATACTGGGCCACATTGTCCTTCAACCCTGAATGAGAACCTAAAGCATGGCCTGCAATCCTACCCAGGCTCCATGTCTCCAGCAAGTGGTAGAGAAACAAACTGCATCTTGAAATGAATGATGGATACAAGGAACCCAAAGGTTTTCAACCTGTCCAGTAGTCTGCTTTCATCAAGGAGTGGAGAAAAAGATGAACTATAGACTGTCCTTACACCATACCAACCATTGAGAACTTAATTCCAGAGCCTATTGGGAAAATATCATGTTACTCTGAAGAACGGTAGAAGGAAGCAGCATCATTGTGAGCTTCTAGAGTTACCTTCTCTTTCAGAGTACACTTACTATCAGAATTGCCATAAGCTGCTATCAATTCTTTGTAAAGTCTTTTTGCTTCTGTAATCTCCCTTGTGCCAACAACTCTTCCGCCATTGAATGTGCCAAACATCCCCAATTGAGAAGGCTCTTCCCTATTTCTATCCCTCTATCCCTCAGCAGAACCACAAAGACAGGAGCTGAAAGAATGTCATCTTCATACTAGTGGGAGAGCCACATTTATACAACATTCTCACCAGCCAGCATTTCCTATCTGTGACAAGCTCTCAAGTCAAATTGTTAATGCCAGCAGAGAATTAGATCTCATTCCCAAAACCAAGCCTGAAACCAGGAAGCAGCCACACGAATCACCGGTGGCACAGAAATACCAGCAGCACCCTTTGTCTTCCAAGAATCCTAGCCTTTCCTCAGCTATGAGTATTGTGCTCAAAAGAGTAGAGCAAGGCATGATTGCATAGGAGACCAGAAGAGCTATGGAGTAGCACCCACTTATCCTTCACATGTTACTGACTGTAGGATTAGGAAAATGTGCCATTCAGGTATTTTCCCATCAAAAAGCTATCCTGACACCTGTGAAAAATGAGGCAGATTACCTTGTACATTGGTAAGAGTGAAAATTTTCAATACTAATGGATTCTCTGGGTAATGATCATAGCTGAGCTGGTATCCGAAATCATATCACCATTTACATTTAACAAAACTAAGATAGTTGCGTTGCCATAATACCCAGAATGATTACATACTACTTTTTATAGCACTGAAGCCATGGACATACTGTTATCCCCTCCCATCATCTCTTTTGGCTACAAAATATTGAAAAAAAAATCATCTAGTGAATTAAAAAACCTAAGAAATAAAATCCACATTGGTGTTTACGTGACACCCAAAATAACCAACAATATTTCATCCCAATCATTTACACGAAGTCATGTGATTAGTTTGTGGTTCACCAGGAAGAGCAAACCCTCAAAAATGTGACTGAACCACAGTTTGCTCAGTCATGGGTGATCATATTCTTAAAACATATTTAATATAGATTCAAATAACTTTTACTTTCAAAAGGCAGGAGGAACTTTGGCTTTGGTTAGGAGGGTCTACCTCAAACAAGTCTCAAAACTGGAAAGAAAAGGTATATTCATTATCATGATCATCCTTGTGTGCACACACTCTTCTCTAAGAATTGCTGCAAATGGTCCGGTGCTTCTCTAGGAATTGCTGCAAAGATTGGTGAAATGTATTGTAACAGATGCAGGAGAGGAAATTGCTTGGTCCACAACATTCCTTTTAGTTCCAAACAGCTTGACTGAGCATCTTCTTTTTGGCCTCAAGTAATGAGAATGACTTGAAATCAAGACTTGATAAGGATGTTCATTAACAAACCCCATTCATTTTTATTGCTTCAAAATACCCAGTAACATTATAGCATATACAATTTCTTGATGATCCCCCCACCAGAAGGAGTTGTCCATACTGAGACTAGATGATTTACCAGGACTCTGAAAGACCCATAGGTTTCCTCTCCCGTAAAGACTCAGAAGACTGCTACCTAAGAGGAACAATCAGAGAGGGACTGTAGAAAGAACTCCCTGAAGTAGAATCAACTCTGCTTGGAGACACTAACAAAGGCCAAACAATTTCATTTCATGTCGACCAAGAGATACCCATGACACCGTCAAATGCTGCTTCTTCCCCTCCATCAGAATAGTCAAGAGAATGGGGAAGGGGGAACACATCCCTCAAAATATTTGGTTTAGGGATAGAAAGCAAACTGTGGGATATGGAATATTATGCAGGGATTGACTCCCAGGGGACAGCCTTCCCAACACCTCCCTCTCCCTTGATCATCAATCTAAGATGAAGCAATTGAAAGGAAAAAGAAAAAGAAAAAGCCCAAATACAACTGTAGAAATATTTATTTATCTTTAAAAATGACATTAAAAATTAAATCTTTTGCTACAAAGCTATGGTTTGGCAGTGATGAGTAATTGGGGACAAGGGATCACCCTCTCAAGTAAAACAGAAGCCAGAACTTTTCTACACCCACAAGGCTCCCCACCTCAATTCAACGAGGCAAGAAATGAATTACAAATCTGATTGCTTTTGCTACATATAGACCTACCTCTGCATTTAGGGCAATGCCCTAGTATAAAAAATGTATCTATTGCCTTTATCAAGCACGGGAGTTCTGGCATCCTTAGAGAATATAGGTTTTTGAGTAGAACCAATGAAATCCCTGGAGAACTTTGGGCACCTTGATGCTTTTAGGAGGTATTGACTTTAAGTGCTGAACAATACAAAGTTATTCAAGGCAAAGGGGTGTGTGGCTGGAGAGAAGGAAATCAGTCTTGTTCTTTATGCATTGCAGATAACAAAATGGTGTGGAGATGAATAGTGATGACAGCAACAGGTGATTTAGAACAGTGTCCCTGGAGGCAGGCAATTGCTGGGAGGACTGCATCCCCAGGCTGCCACTGAGTGGTACTGTGTGTCTGGGGAACTCCCAAAGGTAAGGCTCCCTGAATCTGAAATACAAAGTTAGCAGTCAAACGACTGAGGTGCCCCCTTCCAGTTTGGGCAAACATTGAGTAATACAAGGAAGAACAAACTTCAAAAAAAGCAATTAGAGCTCTCTCACTAAAGTCAAGAAAGGCCAATTATGGACATCATGGACATGACAAAACATAAATGTTAGCAGGTTTCCATACTTCCAGAAGGTAAACCGGGAAATGTGGTGACAGCAAAGTTAGACAGAGAGATTATTACCTGTGGTGGGGCAGCCCCCCTCCTCCATGCAGCTTTGAAGTGAGAAACAAAGGTATGTTAGGTCTAATGGACTCCTATCCACCCAGGCTGCCAGACTACTTAGTACTGCAGCCACAGGGGATTTCAGTCATGCATTTCCCAGCCATGAGACCTCCTGGCCTTTGGCCTCCCAGCCTGACCCTTCTGGGCTTCAAATGCCTACCCAGAGAAGGCTTCATTAAGATCTCCTTCCTCGTCATCATCCTAAACAAAGAGATTATTATGAAACTTGGACTCTTCAATTCTCCCTACGAGGTAAGCATGACTATGGCTCCTTTCCTCTGATGTGCTCACCTGTTTCCAAAGCTGGGAACCTTTCTTGGCTATCATGGCCAATACTTTGCATGCAAAATAAGGGGGAACATGAACCATACAATACCTCAAAGTCCGTTTTGAATGGGGGGCTGCCCAGAGGTGTCCTGACTGGCTGACAAGTGGTTTCTATGGGGCACATTGGCCTTGGAAGGTGTTTTTCTTCCTCCCTGGAGCCTGAAGAGAAAAGAAACCCTGCAACTAAATCCAACTTAATAATAATACCGAAAGTTCCTTTGAGGATCTGAAGAGTCCCCCCCCCTTGCATCACTGTGCATCCTTTGGCTAGCCATCTAAGCTTTACAAGCTAGCCAGATCTTACTCCTGCATTTCACTTCCCTCTGCATTGGGGAAAGGGAAGGAATTCCATCAAAATGGGGTGTGGAGAGACACGTATAACCACAGGAACGTGTATCTATCAATCATCATACCTGCCTGTCTAGCTTGCCAGAGATCCAAGGCCACTTGGAAGGCCTGTGCCACAGTGAGAGTCACCGCCTGGGCCTACAAAGTGAGATGAGGAAAGAAAGCATGACAAGAGAAAATACACAGGAGGAGCAGGTCAAGCAGAAACCAACATGAAAATTCCCCCCTCCTGAGGCACAGGCAGCCAGGGCTGTCTCCTCAAGGCAAACCATTGAAAGCAGACGAGCCTGAGACCAAATCCTCCTCCCACCCCACTGAAGTCACAGGAACTCACAATCTTCTTCTTAGGTGATAGAAAAGCATGGCATTCAAGTGCACCGCTTTGAGGGTTCTGTGCCACATAGGCAAAGACTTTGTTCTGCAGCTTGTCTGTGGTACAATAGGAAATCCTGCAAAAAAGAAAAAGCTTGGGCTTGTTTCTTAAGCCCCACAAAAAGGGTAGAGGCAGTCTATGCCAAAATCAAGAAACGACTCAGAGTAAGATGTATTTGCTAAGACACAATCAGAATACGAAGGAAGAACCACATGAATTGTCGGGATATGGATAATTTGCAAGATAAGTTAGGCAAGAGCAAAAGTAGGCTTCCACAACTGGCATGAGGCCCAATGGCTTGTTGCAAGACTGTTTTTGAATTGCTACTGAGGTCTTGGGAGCAAACATTTGGCAGGGGGTATTTGTGGCTTTTTAGAAAATACTTTAAAATAGTAACATTGTGAACTTGTTACGTTTAGCTATGGTAGAGGTTAATACCTTGGAAGAGGGTTCCTTAGATTTTAAAAATCTTTTGGTAGAGTCTTGCCTGTTTTTCAGCCCTGGCTTGACCCACTTCTCACAGCACATCTGCTATTATACCATTTCAACATCAAATACAGCCCTCAGCATAAAAAAGTAGGTCACTTCTTGCAACAGCAAAGGATTCCTAGCAGAAATGAGCAACAGAAGTTGAAATGCAGAAAGCCCATGAAAAAAATGGAGAGGGAAAGAATTTCCAAGTATGCAGATATAAAAAGCGTATTTCCTAAATTAGCAGTAAGAAAGGTAGTAAGTCCAGCCAGTAAGCTCCTCTGCATAGAAATGCATTTTTAATGGAAAGCATATGCTTCAGGCCCAGGGGAGCTTCCAAATTAGCCCCAGTTTGCTGTAGTTTCTTATACTGTACAATAAGCCATGATTCATATATACTCTGTATGCATTTTAGCCAGTCATTGATGCTTCTTGATACATCATACAGTACAGGAACAATTTGCAGCATACAGGAACAATCACAGGATTAATGGCAAATGAGCCATTTAGTCATCTCTCTGACCATCAGCAGTGTTCTACCAGGAATTCAGTCTTCTTCCATGAACCCATACCTGTAAATGGAGACGGTTTCAACTGTTTCCTTGGTCTCAGCATCTTGCAGAGAGAGGCCCCTGGGTGACACAGTCAAAACCATCTTCTGGAACTTCTTAGGCCCCACCCGAGCCTAAGAATAAGAATAAGTGGATCCAGAAACAATTGTGGAAGGTGTATGTAAAACTATTTCTTCTGGGTCAAATCTAGTATTCAAATCCAACAAACTATTATGATGTAATGTATCCACACAATCCAGGTCCGCATTTGAATTACATTTACAGCTAGTCCTTGACTTACAATGATCCCTAGCAACCATTTTAAGTAATGGACCCCGAAAAAGGGACTTACGATCCAAATTCGAAGTTCTGACGTCCACCCTACTATCACAATCATGTGACCACATTTTGGGTGTTTAGTAAACAGCCTACATTTACTGCATTCTGCAGCTAGATGACCACAATTTATGTTTTCAACATAAAGTGCTTCATAGTGAACAATGGGTTTCTCTTAATGACCATTTTGTTCACTTTACAACCATGTTCGCTTAACAAGCACAACAGGAAATAAAACATCGGGCGCAATTATGCATTGATCCACTTTACCATTATCACAGCTTAATTATGGGCTCAATTATTTATTTATAAAATGTATTGGCTGCCCATCTGACCATAAGATAACTCTGGGCAGTTTACATAGAAATACATCTACATTAAAACAAGAGTAAATTAAATTATGATTGAAGTCGAGGACTTCCTGTATTAACAGCTACCCTTCAAATTGTATTCATACATTATATGTGAATACAGATCTGTTTAGCTAAAATAGTTAATATTTTACTTCTAAACTTATAAAGAATTTAAAACATCAGAACAGCAATCTACAAAGCTGATAAAAAGAATGGGAACTGCCACCCCTTTTCTTCTCCACAGTTTGAAGAGTCAAGCTTTAGTCATCCCACCTCTGAGCACTGCTTGTGACATAAAAGTCTTTGTAATTCTGCCAGCCTGTAATACAAGAAGAAGAACATGACAAGAAGAGAAATATATCTTTTACCATGGCAATGATCCGGTGGATGGCAGCTGCTGCCATGTCCTCCCCTTTGGGTTTCTCCACCAATGTCATGCCTAGGTACTTCAGGGAAAAACTCATGCCCTCCAAGAGGGGTTCACGCATGTCAGCCCAGGATTCTGGGAGTTCTGCAAAGCAAGGCAAAAATAATTTAGTAAAGATGGAAGAAAAAGCATCCCATGCCAACCTCTCAGTAGCAGCAAGTATTTTATCACAACTCTACATATAAAATACGGAAGCTTTCTCTAGAGACTTTCTGGGTTTTGCAAAGTTTTGGGTCCTTCAATGCTCCGCATATGTAGATGGGGCTGCAAACAGAAAAACAATTACAATATATATTTCTTCCACCAATTATGTCAAGTTGGAATTGACGGCTTCTACAAACCCAGCATTTCCCTCAAAATAACAAAAGTAGTCTCAGGTTGCAAGGTCTAGCTTCCATCATTATGCACAGACAAAATGGATCAAACTCACAGCACATCAACACATGCTGCTTTTGACATCTGTACATATCCACCTTGTGAACATCTCTGGTTGGAAATAACTAACAGGTGGACCAAATCAAAAGCATTTTAGGGGCTGTGTTTCTATGTTTCCACTACTTGCAGGCCCATTTTCTACTGTCCCTCTCACTATGAGGATATAGGGCAAATGAAGTGGATCACTCAGGTATAACTATCATCCATAGATGGAAGCACTATCATCAGTTTTAAAAAGTGGAAAGCATCTAAAAAGAATCTTCCTGCCTTTGCTCCTACCTCCCTCATCTGTCACTCTACTGAGCTTGGTTCAACTCTAAAAATCTTTTCCTTGGTGCAAGATAGGCACCAAAGTCAGCCTTGATGAAATTTTGAAGGATCCCTTTTATT
This sequence comes from Aparallactus werneri, assembly GCA_032468035.1. Lineage (NCBI taxonomy): Eukaryota > Metazoa > Chordata > Lepidosauria > Squamata > Lamprophiidae > Aparallactus > Aparallactus werneri. Next base: position 273,752 of record JANHFQ010006340.1, on the reverse strand, counting down.
CCATTGTTTAGTTTAACTAGCAACAAATATTAATGCTTTTTGGATTTTAAAGTCACAAACACGACAAGATAATAAAGTAGGTTGTATTAGTAGTGTTGTTTTGTTTAAAAAAAAGAAAGCTATAAAGGAAAGTGATCTGAAATCAAAGCTAACCAAACTGCCTACTGTGCAAAAGTATCAATTAAGTCTTTCACTAACCTGACAAACCTGGTACAATACTGAGTAACCCAGCTAGGGTACCAGATATTGAATGGGATCTGAATTCCCAGCACAGTTAAGCCTCACCGTGTTGGGGAGGAGTCTGCCTTGGTTCTTCCATTCACGTGGCCCAAGGGGGGCCCCACCGTCGGTAAGTAAAACGCCTCCTCCCTACAATCTCCTTCCCTCGGGGCTGCAGCTCAGCTGGGGAGGATGGAGCGCCACTAATTAATTTCGCGCTCCAGAAAAAAACAACCAGCGACCCCACCCCCCGCCCTTCCAGTCCCGTGGACATTCGCGTCGCCGGGGCAGGCTCCACATGCGCGCGGCTGAGAGTCCCCGAGTATCCCAAGAGAAGGGAACCAAAGAAGAGCGGCCGTGGGGGAAGGAGGAGCAGCAGCTTCGTTGCGCGTCCTGCTGTCTCCTAGCAACCACGGTGCTACACCTGCAACGCCCAGTACGGCGCTTTCTCGCACTAACCTTGTCTGTGGCGACGGAGGCGGGCAACGCCCAAGCGGTGGCGGGCGAGGCTGGGACTCCGGAGCACCGCTCGTCCCGCAGCCCGGAGCGCTTCCATCACTAGAAAGAGAGGAGCCTCGGGCTGGGTCTTGGACGCTCTACCGGCGGTGGGTGGGACTTCTCTACGTCGATGCACCTTGCCTTCGGGTAGAGCCAGCACGCATGCGCTGCGATCGAGACGCGGCGACACAGATACAGTAGTCTATTAAAAAGCACCTGGGGAAGTTGTTGCATTTTCCCCCTCCCAGGAGATAGGGAAGTAAGAACTGCATATGCGAATCTAGGGGGCAATCTAGGGGGCAAATGGCAATTTTACTGCTGTGATTCGGTAACAGCGAGCAACCATCTTTGTTGTATTTCACTCGCAGTCTTGTCCCATGGAATTTAAAGAAGAATGTAACAGCCAGAACGTGTATGTTGTTCCTATTAAAAATACAGCACTTCCAAAATAATTAATACAATTGTTATAAACAGACTAGCTGAGTACCCGGTGTTGCCCTTGTATTTTTTTGTGGGAATGCATATTGTAAGGGGAAATAAATGTTAAAAATGAAACAGGAGGTAGTGAAATGTTGGAGAAGTAACAGTGTTTTATTGAAGGGAAGGGAAAGGAAAGAAAGAATTGGGATGTCAGGTTTATTTTATGGAAGGATAATTGATTGGCTGATGGCTTTGTTAAAAAAAATTAACAGCCTTTTACTTTTCACGGAGAGAGGTTTGGAAATAAACTGGGAAGAGGGAAAACTTTTCAG
>JANHFQ010006340.1:234074-245270 GCA_032468035.1 Aparallactus werneri | reverse complement strand
CTGTATATACTTTCTTTGTTCATGTTTATGTTTATACTTATACCTGTTATCTTGTACATGTTTGACAAACAAATAAATAAGGGAGTGCATGAGCGTGTGAGTCAGAAAGGGTACATGGGGGTGCAACACAGATCAGGGAGGAAGCATGATGTACAGCACCAGTCCATAGGGATGTGCAAATGGCTGGCATTGCATGAGCACAGAGGGGATGGGTGAGGGTGCACAAATGGGGGAGACATTCCCCCTGCAACATTCCTGCTGGTTTCCCTATTGATTTTCTGGGGAAACTGACAGGGACAATTGCTAATGGTTATCATAAGGATATCGTAATTGGTTGTAAGCACAAAGTGGTTGCCAAGTACCAGATTGTGATCATGATCGACCAAGAATGCTAGGACAGCCAGAACTTGTCATAATTGCCATTCATTCAGCACCATAGTATCAAACAGTTGCGGAACAAATAATCCTAAGTCAAGGACTATCTGTAGTTCCCAAGGGTAGAAGTCATGACAGTTACAATAATTACAATTGGTTTTTTTCCCACGGGGAAAAGGATAGAGGATTTTCTCTTTCTCCTTTGCCAAATAAGGATACTTTTCATGATTCTTTTCCTCCAGGAAGCTGCTATGTGGACTGATGCTCTCCGAATCTGTAAAGAATTTTTACCTGGAGATCTGGAGGCTCTACAGGAAGAGTATGAACGGGAGGTGGCTAAAAAAGGACCCAGGTATACAGGTCATGAGAGGTATGGGAAAGTTTCTGGAAGCTGGCTTGCTGATAGGTAAAAGTCACTCAGCCCTAAGATTAAGGCTGGGTTTCTCAAAGATCTAATCACTTACCCTTCTTTTATTAAGGTTTCTATAACTAATTGTTTCAAAGGACTAGGATCTTGTCAGTCTTTGAGCTATCTCTGGGACTATTCTTCTAATTCTATGGGATGGAATAGATAGGAGTTTCAACATCAAGCTGTAGGGAATCTTCTGGTCTCTTTCTGGACATTGACTAAGATTCTGTTGATTGGTAGGGGCATTGAGGGCCTCCTGGAGCAGGCACGTGAGTGGGAGCAAACAGGCGAATATGCCAGAGCTGTGGACTGCTATCTCAAGGTGCGGGACCCCAGCAACAGCGCATTGATAGAAAAATGTTCCATGAAGGTAGGAAATTGCTCGAGGCTCACCTTCCCTTCCCTGTTTATGGCATTTGAGGTCAGTTGGATGCATACAATGTACTTGAAGGAGAGAAATGGAGAAAAGTTGGAAATACCGGTAGAGTGTCTGCGAGGGAATTCTTTTGGCAAGTGAGACTTCCTACATCAGTTGAGCCTCTGCTCTGCTTCTTACATTCAAGCTAGATTTGCCTTTTGGTTGTCGTCGTTCAGTTGCTCTTTTTCCAAAAGTTCAAAAATTACCATTCCAGATTGTCTTTGATGGAGTATTGTAAGCTGTAAATCATTATGGCAGGAGTCTCTGCACAGAGAAAAAAAATCCTGTACAAGGGACATTTCTTCATTTGTGAATGCTTCTTTTCATGTCAGGCAGCTGAACTTTCTATCAAGTTTCTTGGCCAGTCGCGGAGCATTGAGGTGATGAGGGCAGTGGGACCTCAGCTGATCAGCATTGGCAAGTTCAGCTTGGTAAGAGAAAACTTCTGAGCAGCAGTTTAGTCTCATCTGTGTTTGTACAAACATTTTTCCCCTGGGGTTTTTTAAGATTGGAAAGAAGACAAAGAGGATAAAAATATTCCAATAAAACATTTTCTTTTAGAATATTGAAAGAAATGATACATGTTTTCTATTGTAATAGGAAGACTTTTATGTATACAAAAGACAAGCTGTGCAGTCCAGTTCTCCAATGCTAATAAAAAAATGAATTTCTGTCCCCAGAGGGCAAAATGCTATTTTTACCAATGAAGAAAGGAGAATTCAGTTTCTGTTAAAAGTCAATATCTGTGGCTGACTTTTACATAGAGGTTGGTGGGTCTGTTCTTGACTAGCCTCAGAGGATGGAAGAAGCATAAAGGAATGACAAAATAAAAGATTTTTAAAGATTTTAAAATCTTTAAAAATAAATTCAATTACTAAAAGTAGTCTTTGAGGAAATTAGCTGTACATTTTATAAATATTCCAAACATTATTGTATGCGGAAATATGTTATACATATTCTCCTGCATGTTTTAAACTTAGCCAAGTGAATTTAAGTCGATAGTGTGGCATGCAAATAAATATTTTTATTTTTTATTTATTTTATTTTTAAAATTTGTAGGCCGCCCAACTCCCGTAGGACTCAGGGCATATATTTTAATTTTTTCCAACATTTCTATTTATTAAAACAAGTTTTTTATGTAGTTGCAAAATTCTTGTACTTTATCTCTTCTTAGGCCAGACATGCAACAAGCCTACAACCTCTCTGTACAGCCCCAAAATTCATATCTACCGGTACTTCTATTTTGATAAATGACAGAAATTTCTCATCCTCAGGCGGTAGAGCTATACCTCAACCTTGATCTAACCAAGGAAGCCATCGATGCCCTCATGGAGGGGGAGGAGTGGAACAAAGCTAAGTGTGTGGCCAAAGAGCTTAACCCCAGGTACTAAACTTTACTTCTGAGTGTGGTGTGTAAATAATACAGTTTGAATAAAAACACATAATGCTGCTTAGGTGGAAGGCTGTCAGTTTCTCAGGCCTACTGCTGCATTCACCTTATTACTAAGGTTGTTACCTTACTAGGACAGAAATGACAAACTTTCTTTGTGGCAGATATGAAGAATATGTGGATCAACACTATAAAGAATATCTCAAGAATCAAGGCAAAGTAGATTCGGTGAGAAGGAATCTTGCGTGGAATGAAGGGGAAAGAGGGAGGCACTGAAAGTTGGGAGAGAACTTTAATAGTTTGAAGAACCTTTACATCCACTGTATATAAATAAAAATGTGACACATTTTTGAAGTGCAGCTTAAATTGAATACATCTGTCATTCTATCAGTAATTATTTTGGAAAATGTTAAAAACTGACTGGATGGTGAAAAATCAAAGGGTTAGGAAAAAGTAGTGAAATTTAAATCAAAACTGTCAGCAGCTGCTTTACATAAAGTATTGATTCAGGCCAAATGTATTAATTAGCAATTCTAAAAGGGGACTACAGAATATGAGATGGGGTAGGTGTACAAGCAGATAAAACTGCCCAGGTTGGTACTGCTGTCTGATTATTGTTTAAGTGACTGACTTATAGCTGATCTCTCTTTGACAGCTTGTGGGCGTGGATGTTATGGCTGCCCTCGATATGTATGTGGAAAGGGGGCAGTGGGAGAAGTGCCTGGAGACAGCTGCCAAGCAGGTATGTGAAAGGCCCCAAGTGGGTCTTCTATGAAATGAGCCAAATGTTGTCTGACCACACACCATAAGCATCTTAGTTTCCCCCAAAGGTGTCTAAAACAGTGAGTTTGGTAGATCTACGAAACCAAGAGAATTGATTCCACCTTCCTTTAGTTAGGGGCCAAAGATCTGTCTGCAAGAGACTGAAAAGAAATTGTCATTCAACTATGAAAGCCAGTTTTTAAAGCACCAGAGTAGAAAGTAGGAGACTGAGTTCAAGTTATGCCTTAGCCATGAAAGCCTGCTGGTTGATCTTGGGTCAGTCACTCACTCTCAGCCCAACCCACTTCACCAGAGGAGTTGTTATGGGGAAAATAGGAGGCGGGAAGTGTGTTGGATATGTTTGGGGCCTTCAATTATTTGTAAAAATAATAAAGGCAGCATACAAATAAATGACAAGCGTGAGATGGATTATTACATAAACCAAATGTATAAATAAATAAATATCCATGTAGTTGTCAGCCTGCTGGCACTCCAGAAAGCCTTAAAGACCAGGCTGTTCTCAGAGGCTTTGGGTTCAGGAGGTTGCCTTCACTCCCCCCAATTGTGTGTGATTAGAAAAATGCACCATCACTTATTTTATTTTTATTCGGTTGGTTTGGAGATGGGCATTAAATTCATTTAATTGAATAAATGAAATCATCAATCAAGGCATCGTGCTGAGCCTTCAGGAGAAATAATTGGCATTTCTGTTGGACTTATACTGACATTGCCTGTTCAATGTAGTGCTGCTTGCACATAACTAATTGAGATAAAATTGGATTTCAGAACTGTTGGAGTATATCGGTTTGGAAAAAATGCAAACTAAGGTTACTTTTCTTCACTAGGAAATGGGAAACACTAAAGATATATAGTTCACACAGAAAGGAATTCTCCTACTTGACCAGATCATTTCTCCTAATGGAAAATTATTTGTTTTATAGTCTTCATGTTATTTTGTTCCTCTTTTGGCTTCTTATAGAACTATAAAGTGCTGCATAAATATGTGGCTCTTTATGCCACATACTTGATACGCGAGAACAGTTGGGACAAAGTCTTGGGCCTCTATGTTCAGAATGGTGCTCCTGCCAATGCCCAGGTAAGATATCATTCCCAGCTGTCTAGGAAAATTTGCTTGCTTTCTTATGTTCATAGCAAAGCTCTTCTCATATTTTCTCTTCAGAATTTCAATATTTATAAACGACTATTTGTGGAGATGGTGAATGCAGCCAATATGAATCGGCCGGAGGCTTATCACAGCTGGGCTGATTTGCGGGACGTGCTTTTCAACCTGGTGAGTACAGCTTAAAGTAAATGTATGATGTACCATTGAATGTAAAATGCCTGATCTTCATTTTACTCCTCTGTGCATTGCTGCTAATACCACACACGAGTTTTCCTAAATAAAGCTGCGCTGCAAAAATATCTGCATGGTACCACTTTATATTTTCAGATAGAGCAGCTTTTTCATTATTACTCAATCTCTTTGGTGGGGTAAATAAAATGTTTATGTGGCCCTAAATGAGACCACAAATCTGTTTTTTTTTTCTTTTTAACAAACATGTAAGATAAAGGTTTTTTTTTTCCAATTTCAAGTTTGAGTCCAGCAAACTTACATGATCCCCTTTCTTACAGTGTGAAAATTTAGGGAAATCAAATGAAGCCAACTCACCATCTCATGAGGAGTTTGAAACCATGTTGCTTATATCCCACTACTATGCTACACGATCTGCAGCCCAAAGCATCAAACAGCTGGTAAGAGAAGAGTGCCAGCAAGTTGAAAGGACTTAACCGGCTTACTAGTCTCTGGCTTGTTCTTGAACCCTACAGTTACCATTTCACTTCCTTCCGCATGGAGTTCTGATTGCATTATCTTTGATACAGTATTTGCTTTGTTAGTACAGCTTCAGATTTGGACGGCTACAAAGTCTGTGGGCCTTGTGCAAGTCTGTTTGTTTACATTAGCCAGTCATGAAAAAATAGGTCTTATGATATCTCTCAGTCATTTATTTGCATCTTAATTTTCTCATGAAGAGTCCTACTTTCAGAACTTTTTTCCTTATTAGATTGTGTATTTCATTTTGCGCAAGCATCAAATTGCAATCCTGGATATCTAAGTTCTTTTTCTGAGACTTTGTAGGGAGCGGGTGACACTGTCTCTTAATTCATTTAACTTATGACATATAATTACAGGCAGTATTTTTAAAAAGAAGGCAAGGGTGGGGCAACTAGCTCCACTTGAAGAGACAAAATACTTTTGTCTGAGATGGTCTGGTTTGTCTGAAGAAGTGCCATCTCTTAAGAATGGAAGGTAGGGAACAAAGTTTGAGTTTGTGGTTTTTTGCCTCCCCCCACCACCAGGAAACTGTGGCAGCCAAGCTCTCCATCTCTTTGTTGCGCCATACTGAGATCATTCCAGCAGACAAGGCCTTCTATGAAGCAGGGACAGCAGCTAAGGTGAGGAGCAGGAAACTCCTGTTTGTAGATCACAATCCAGGTAGTTGGGTGGGGAAATATGTGGCCAATTAATGCCAACTAAAGCAAAATGGGGAATGGCCGGTTCCTTGTATGCTTTGTAGGAATGTGACAAACTTGCACTGACTTCCTGAGGATTCCACCTCTTACATTCAGAATCCCCTTTAGATTTTGTTTCAAACAAATGATCTCTAGAAAATCTTTAAAAGGATTGAAGCATTTTACAATATTAAGAATAGCCAAATGATCAAGGGAACTAAAGCAGTGTATCCACCATCTCAGTCCAGATGGAGACTAGGCAGAGACTCTAAGGAATTATAATAATTGGATTGAGCATGGTAAAAGGCAAGATTGGATAAATACAATATATAGCACTAGTAAAGTGGAGAAGAATCATTGTTTTCCTTTCTCAAAATATTAGATTCATGATCACCCCATCAAAGTTAAATGGTGGCACATGATTGACAGAGTGCTCATTTAAACTCTGGAATTTGCTTTCACACAATGTACGGTAGTAATGCTTGCCAATTTAGGTGCCTTAAAAAGAGGATTAAACAAGATATTATTGTTGTTGTTGTTATAATTTGTATGCTGCCCAATCCCAAAGGACTCCGGGTGGCTCACAATATATTGTGATGTCTATAAGTTTCCCAATCAAAGTGACCTTATTTTTTGCAGGTCGTACAGAAAAAAAGTTTATTGTTCATATTCTGTTTAGCAGGCTTTATAGTTGCATCCATCAGATTACTGTTGAATGAGAACATTAGATTATCAAATCTTCATCTAATCCCACAGATAAATGTGAGAAAGTGATTATCTGTCTCCTTTGATTCTAATTAAACTTTTTTTAAAGTACTTTTATGGAGCACAATTTCCAATATGCTACTTGAAAGTCCAGCAATCTTAGCTTGAAAACATTTGAACACTTTTGCCATGTTGAACTGAAATCAGTTTTGACTTTTGGCAGAGAGCTGAGAAAGTTACTTCATCCTCCTCTTTCATCTTTCCAGGCTGTTGGTTGGCAGAACATGGCTTTTATCTTCCTAAACCGTTTCCTTGATTTGACGGATGTGAGTTTTATCTGAGAGTGATGGGGAGGGAAAAGGACTCCATGTTTTTCTTTCTGATGCTATTTGCTCTCCTAGGCAATTGAAGAGGGCTCTCTTGATGCTCTAGACCACTCAGACTTCCAGAATACAGACATCCCTTTTGAAGTGCCACTGCCTGCCAAGCCACATATCGCAGTGAGTGTGTTCTCATATGCATGCGCAATCTCACTTCATTTGTATTTTGAGCAGGGGAGACAATATTTCTAAGGGGCTATGGAAAAAGATATTCCTTACTGGATTCCCAGTCAAGTTGACTCATGCGCTTCCATCATCCATCCAAAAGTATTGCTGCCACTTTCCATTCATTCCGAGTGTCATATGTCTATCTGTGCTAGGAAGACCAGCGTGAGGAGATCCGTGACTGGGTTCTCACTGTCTCTATGGATCAGCGGTTGGAACAAGTGCTACCGCAAGATGAACGTGATACTTACGAAGCTTCTCTGGTAGCGGCAAGCACAGGTGTGCGCTCCCTGCCCTGTCTTATCACAGGTAAGCAGAGCAGTGTGGCATTTCAGCATGGCTGAAGCTATAATGGAACATATTCCATCTTCTTTCCTCCATAAGATTTTCAAATGGTGCCTCCCCATCCTAATATAAATTTGTCCACTTTTTCAGACCCTATTCTCATCCACTGTGGGAGAATAAGGAGAGGAAAAGTTTTTTAAATTGTCCCATAGTTATTTCTTCTGCCAAACTCCTATAGATGGTGCTGCTTTGCTTATGTTCAGAAGAATGTTAAACTTAACTTCTACTCTGCATTTGATTACTTTTAATATACCACGCTTTTAATGAAGACATTTATCACTGTACAATGTTTCTGTTTTGCCTACTATATTTATATTTTAGCATTTACTTCTGTACATTTTAACCTGTATGTTTTTACCTTGAAAGGTTATTTTAAGCATTTCATATTTTTAAAATCACATCCACAGTTCTTACTAGTGATGAAGTTTCTTCACTGAAGAAAGCTAATTTGTCCTGGTTGAATCCATGAGTCCATTTATAGTTATTGCAATTATACTACTTCTCTTTTTTAAAATAGTTCATTGTGTTACGATAGGCAATAAAAAACAAGACAAACAATTACAGCATTCAGAATGAATTTAACTATGAAGATTACTCACAATCTTTCGAAACTAAGATATAGTAGAGTAAAATAATAAAACAAGCCACTGTGTATAATTTAGGGGAGGGGTGAATTCCAGAACATGGGGGTAATTATAGAGAACGCCTGACAGACCTTATTCACACCCCATGAATTTCACAACACAGAAAATTTCATCAGGGCATTCCTAAATGTTTGAACTGGATTGGATGGATAGAGTCAACTTTGTTAATCTCATGTCTGATATAACTTTGTTTGATGTCTTAACCATTACACCAAACTAGTTCATTAGTCATGTCTGATATACTTTGTTTCATGTCTGATATAACTATACTATAGCATATGTATATACTAAGGCTATAGGGGCATATACAGCTAGTCCTCCACTTACAACACTTCATTTAGTGACCATTTGAAGCTACAACAGCACTGAAAAAGTGACTTATGACCGTGTTTCACATTCGACCATTGCAGCATCCCTTATGGACATGTCAAAATACAGATGCTTGAAAACTGATCCGTATTTATGACAGTTGCAGTGTCCCGGGATAATTGATCATTTTTGCAACCTTCTGAAAAGCAAACTCAATGAGGAAGTCAGATTCATTTAACAACTGGGGCAAGAAAGATCGTAGTGTGGGGCAAAACTCAACAGCTGTCTTGATTAGCCATGGGAATTTGGGGCTCAATTGTGATCTTAAGTTGAGGATTACCCTGTACTAAGGCATTCAATATTTAAAATAGTCCAAATTAATCTCTAGAGTAATCAAGAAGCTACCCTGAGGTTCAACAGAATACATAGAAAGATGTTGTGTTTGCCAAAATTTGAACAGAGAATTTATTTGCTGGGAAGGAACATGCTCCTTCAGCTGAGTTTTACAATGTTAGACCCTCTTTATGCCCTTTGAATGTGTTTTGTTTTCCTTCTCCCCACTCAGGCTATCCTGTACTAAGAAATAAGGTGGAATTCAAGTGTCCTGGCAAAGAGGCAAACAAGGAAAGCTGGAACAAGTTTTTGATGGCAGTCAAGGTGAGGAAGAGAATGAAGGTATAAGAAAGCAAGCTAGCAATCTTAAGTAGAGGGCACAAGGCAAGAAAAGTAGACAAGCTTCTCCTATAGCCTAAATCTATACATTTTGATCTCAGCCCTAGCTTTTCTCTTGCCTTCCTTGCAGATGTCACACAGCCCGCCCTGCCAGGATATTCTCAAGTTCATCAGCCAGTGGTGTGGAGGGCTGCCCAGCACCAGCTTCTCCTTCCAGTGACCAACTCAGCCAGAACATTTTCTTAAAGTCTTCAACCCCCTTTAGATATTTATTCTCCCATATTAAATATCTTGTTTATATACTAGTATTGTCCGCCTTCTTTAATTGATGTGGAAAATTGGATTATAATGATCATTCTGCATTGAAACAAAGCTCACTTTGGCACAGGATTACATTTCCAATGGAGCTAATAGGCAACTGCCTCTAATCTAATCATTTGGCTAGTGTGAATTATATGTTGAAGTTTGCAGTTTTATTCCAACGGATCTGAAGACGTTAGATGAGGAAGCCTATTTTAAAGACTTTATTTTTTCTAAAAGCCAAGCACGGTCAAACCTGTTTGGTACTTGAAGTGGAGGCCACTATAAGACATTTCAAGGCTATAAGCGAACTTGGATTTTTTTTTAAAAAAAATCATCCTTCAAGAAAGCATTAGTGAATGAATTCATGAAGGCATCTGGGTTGAGTTCAATTCAGAGACTTTTACCTTGGCTTGAAAACAAACACCCATAATTAAAATTGTAATAACAGTAACTGTAGTGTATAATATACAGTATACCATGCAGGAATTAAAGGAGGTTAAGCCAATAATAAAAATTAAAGAACAAGACTATCAGGGAATAACAAAATATCACATTTCTGATGCTACTTCACAAATTCCCTGGCCCTATTGGAAAAGCAAGATTTTAAAGCTTCCCTAAAGGACAAGAAATTTGGGGCCATGCAGGTATCAGGGGAATGCTGTTCTAAAGGGTAGGAAGAACACAGAGAAGACACATTTCTTGAGGTTCTCATTAGATGGACATTATTTTATTGATGGGTCATGTAGAATGCCAATCCTACTAGATTTTTCAATAGAGGCAAATACAATTGGAGAAAGGTGATGTTGCAGCTATCCATGCCTTAAACCACGTAGCCATGATGTGTCCATATATACAAAGATCAAACTTGTACAAGACATGGTATTCCCTGTGTCACTCCGTGTTCCGTTTCCTGTGGAACTGGAACATTGAAGAATCAAGATAGAAAAGAGTTTGCACTTTGATGTTAGAGAAGATTCCTGAGAATATTGTGGCCAAGAAAACAAACCAACTGATCATCAAACAAATCAACCCAGAGTTCTCACATGCACAAATTATTCTACTTTTTGACATATTATACAAAGAAGACCTAATTCTCTGGAGAAGCACCATCTCCAGTAAAGGTGGAAGGAAAGAGAAGATGATGACCAGAAGCAAGTTCAATGGACTCAGTTACAGTACTGATGAATGCACCTTTGGGAATTCTGAAAAAACAGGCATGGGTTGTCAGGGGAAATGTGGTCATTAGGAGTCAAAATGATTTGATCAATCAAAGGCATGTAGATATCAACCAACACCATAAGTTGCAGTGGGAAGCTAATTGCAAAGACATAGCTGGTACATAAGAAGTTCCTTCTGACATGGTTTCCCCTTGCTTAAGAGATGCAAGTCTAGAACGAGCTTTAGATGACATACTCTTTCCCTCTGGGGAAGTGCAACACCATCCAGATCTATCTAAAGCTGGGAAGCTATTTGAAATAAATGAACTTGGAATTCATACAATGTTGCTGGAATTTAGTCCAAACCTGCTCACTATTCAGATCTTAACAACCTCCAAACTATGTGAGAACTGTGAGCTGGGTTAGCCGAAACTACACATTTTCTTGATCCATTATTGTAAGTTAGGCATTGGAAGCCTTATCTGCAACTTTGTTTAGTCTCCACAACAGGTGTTTATGCCTCCTGGTGAGGCCAGTTGATTCTTCAGAAAGTTTCCAATTACTAAGTGACCGTACAGTCACTGTGCTATTCTTAACATGGCAACAAAGTGCTTCCTACTGGTTTTAGGTAGTTGGAGAACACTGATATGC
>JANHFQ010006340.1:150066-166647 GCA_032468035.1 Aparallactus werneri | reverse complement strand
AACGGGAGCTCACTCCGTTATGCAGCACTCGGGATTCGAACCACCAAACTGCCGACCTTTCTGATTGACAAGCTCAGTGTCTTACCCACTGAGCCACTGCATCCCTACCACATACCCATATTCAGGCCTAATCTGTGGTGATAAGAGTGGCATCTTGGTAGGTCATTTTCATCCATTGGCACTGCTAGTCACTTTCTTATAATAGGGTTGCCTGTTAGGAAAACCTGAACAGGCTTCTGTGATGCGTTTATGAGATTCTTTGCTGAAAAAGGAGTTATCTAATGAGGTGATTGTGGCATCTTGAAATGGGATGCTTTGTTTTGTGAACTTTGGCTCCTTCAGTCAGGATGTGTGCAGCTGGATTCCAGAAGTAATTAATGCCCATTTAAAGGAGGACATAGTGCCTCCAATCCCAAAGGAAATGAAAGTATGCCTTCTCTTAAACAGGCCATCATAATCCATCTGAATTTGAAAAATTCCTAGTTTCCAATTTTCCCTTTTGTGGAAAGATTTTGGGAAAAAATGTTGAAAGGTCAGTTCTATGGGTTCCTAGAATTAATTACTCTGTTCCCTTTCAGTCAGAATTCAGATATATGGAAATCTAACAGCAGTAGCTATGCTTATGACTGTTGGGACCTAGATGGGAGGATTCCTGACTTTCCTAGCTTGTTGTCAGCTTGGTGTTTGATGAGCTCAATCATGGTACCCAACTGGACCATTTGCAAGAATGTGGGGTGTAATTTTGAAGGTTGGACTAGAAGACATCCAAAGTTTATGATTCTATGTTCCTACTTGGGGGCAGTTCCAAGCACCCTGCATGCAAGGTGGCAAAAGTGTGGTTAAAGAAGTTGAAGCGTCTGTATGAATAGCTTGTGATCTTTAAATGACACAATTAAATATCCTTACAGATATTAAAATATTCTGTAATTCACAAAACCCCAAAGTTGTACATTCAATCCAGGAGTACCTTTACTCTAGAAAGAAAAGTGAACAAGTAAGCATGTACAACAGACTTATCTGATTCATATTTCTGAGTCTGTATAAGACGATACCAAATCCCACAAAACTGGCATCAGTCACCACAAAAGGTGCATTCAGATAATAATAAGCCTTATTAAGATAAGGATTTTTTTTAGCTAATTCATGCTTCTGCAGCTGAAATGCACTTATCTGCTGCAGACAAGAGCCAAGGGACTCCTGTTATACTCCATAGGCATAATGCTTTCAAAATAACTGCATAATTAATTTAATAAATTCCATGCTGTAATATGGCTAGGTAAAGGTAAAGGTTCCCCTCGCACATATGTGCTAGTCATTCCCAACTCTAGGGGGCGGTGCTCATCTCCATTTCAAAGCCGAAGAGCCAGTGCTGTCCGAAGACGTCTCCGTGGTCATGTGGCCAGCATGACTAAATGCCGAAGGCGCACGGAACACTGTTACCTTCCCACCAAAGGTGGTCCCTATTTTTCTACTTGCATTTTTACATACTTTCGAACTGCTAGGTTGGCAGAAATGATACCATATACCTATATTTGATAACTGTACATGACATTTATATTCCAGCACCCTGGTTTTCATTGATTTGGAAGGACTGATTTAAATAATCAACTGCAGCCCCTTGCTTAGCACAAGAATCTAAATTAAAACACCTATGATAAAGGCTAGTCAGCTTATGCCTGAGCAGATTCAACTAAACAAAACTCACTTTTAGTCATTAGTTCCCCTGTCAATCTACTTTTATTGTTAGGAACTCTTCCCCCCCCCCACCCCCAATTCAATGAGAATCTGCCTTCTTATAACTTAACTCTGTTATTCTAAGTCCTGCTTTCTGGGATAATATAAAGAAATATTTACCACCTTCTATGCCACATTTGTAGAAAAGTGGTATTATATTCCCTCTCTTGTTTTTCATGGTTAAAGTATCTAATTCTTCAAGCTTTCTTCCCTAGTTTTCTTTTTGCCCTTTTCTGAAACTATTGGAGTTGGCCTAAGTGTTTTTAAAGTATAATACCCACAAGTAGGCAAAATATTCAAATTGGAGTTTTGTTAATGGAGAATATTGTGGAACTATTAGATACTGAATTTGGGAAATCTATTTCTGTTGATCCAGTCAGAAGTTATGTTTACTTTCCCCCCTATGCTACATTGTGGATTCATTGGTAGTTTTTGGTCATTTACAATTAAACATACTTTTCACAAGTATGCTGGGCAACCCATTGTTCTATGCTTGTATTGTGTTAATTGGTGAAGAACATTGCATTTGTCCATTTTATTCAATTATTTTCAGTCCATTTTTCAAAACTATCAAATATTTTAATTCCTCCAACTTCTATTTATTATTCTTTAATTGTAGTTATTGAGGCTATATAGTACCCTGGATCTGGAGGGAAAATGTTTTAGATTTTGCACATATGATCCCCAACTAAGTGTTGCTTGTTCTTGAGTGCATGCAGTAAATCTTTTTGATGACAGTTTCATCTTTGTCCAACTCCTTACAGGAAAAAAATGTAACTGATACATTTTCTGTGTGTTTTAAAATGAATAATTGACTGTTTTCATTTACTTTTATTTGATTACACTGAACTTCTCTCATTTAAATCAATGGTTTAAACGTGTTCTGTTTTCATTATATTATTGGTTTTAAATAATATGATTCTGTGATTATTGACTTTGAGTCTTTTAAATGTATATAACTGTACAAATAATATAGCTACAAAATATGCAGTACTTATGCTATGCTGCTTTTAGCCAGAACAATAATCCTGAATTTAATCATATTTTCTAAAAAGCCACAGTCTGACACATTGTATAATACACATACATCTTTATGAAATCACCATCACTATATTTATGGTATTTTAAAATAATAAAACTGTTCGTTATTGGAACCACAATTTCTCTCTTCTGTGTGGCTGTCTCAATTTCTATTCATGGGGTTTGAAAGCCAGGCTTTCCATTTCTTTTTGTCCTTGTACCAACTGCCAAAAATATATTTATTTATATGGGCTTTTTAAACATGAATTGAATCATTGTCAACTTGTATATTATTTTGCCTTACAAAGTGCTTACTAATTGAAATGTTTATTAAGTTTCAGATGAGATTCTATTCTATTTTTAGCTATTTTTGATACTGGCTGCTATTTTTTTTAAATGTTCAAATGAGTAACAATAATTTCCCTTGTCTCTTTTGTTTTTTGCTTTTCTCATGTTATTTTTGCAAGCGAAGCGATGTGCAAGATGAAAAGAGTGGTACGTGTCTAAGGAGCTGTGGTGTCTTCATGGAACCTTGTCTCACACCAAGCTGTGACATGGGAATAGTGAGGGAAGCCATAGACCAACAAGATGGAAGTATCAATCAGACTCTGTGCACAGCATCTTCCGTGAGAAAACCTCACTGGGATGGGCAGAATAATACAGTAGAGGAAGGACTGGCTTCAGCAGATATAGGTTTCAGCAACACAGAACCAGCAGTTGCCCCTGGCGTGGAAACCTGTCTTCAAGAAGAGAGGCCAGAGCAACAGAGCTCTTGCTGCAAGAAAAGACATCTAGAAGACGTGGAGGAAGAGCTGCTTTCTAAGCAGCTGAGGGGACAAGAAGGAGAGACCGGTCACGTGGAATCTCTTGGTATGTTTTGGCTGCATTGTCTTGGCAAGTGTAATATGACTTTATTTTAGAGTAATGCAAAATAAAACAACTCATTTTTTTCCTTTCAGTTTCCTTTCTGCATCAGTAAAGAAACCTCTTCTTGGTATTGGGAACCCCATTAGATCTAAAAGTAAGGGTTGACTGGGAACGGGGAAGCCATAGCACCAGCCAATGATACTGAGGACTTTACAGCCTTGATTTCCACTTCATTGAATGGAAATGAGTGTGCCACATTTCTTTCCGCAATGGTGTTCATACCTCCGAGCTAGATGAAATCCAAAGAGAAATCTAGTCTGCAAAAATTCAAGAAAGCTTGGATATCTACAATTTCTTCAAAAGGGTTTTGGCCCATTAGCATGAAAGAAAGGGTCTGTGGAATAGAGCTCACCAAGTTCTTAAGGTGATTTGGAGACTGCAGGGGCAAAACTTTTGAAGTATGGAATGTAGCCAAGGAGCTTGTTGGGGTGCAGGATGATTTGAAAGCAATTGCAGGATTTTGCGGTGGGTCTTCCTGCATACGGAATAGGGGATGATAGCAATTAAGTTGTGTTTCAAGATGGCCCATTGTATCTTCAGCATAAGAGGACATCTAAGACAATACTTTTTCTTTCTTTCTTTCTTCCCAAGCAGATGAACCATGTCCTTCCCCACTTCCAGTTTCCACTCTTTCGAAAGAGGTTCCATCGGCTATCCCAGCCATAAAGAAGCATTCCCGTGGGCGGAAACCCCGAAAGAAAGTCTCTGTCCACAAAGACTCCATTCCCAAAGATCCCAAGGGACCAAGCGAAGGCCCCGGGCCTTCTGAGAACGGCTCCTCTCTTCCTGTTAAAGTGCCAAAGAAGCGAGGGCGCAAGTCCAAAGAAGAGCTCCTGTTACTGAGGCTAGCTCAAGGACTGGACAGTCAGTCATCCGAGTCCCTTTGCCAGCAGAAGTCTCGATCTACCAATGAGAGCTTTGATTCTCTTGAGGCCATGCCTGGTGGACGACCAAAGCGCCGTGCAGCTAAAGCGTAAGTGAGAGAAGGAACCTATCACTGAATTCTGGGTAAAGCATATGTGTTATACAGTTGTTTTTGGGTGGAAATAAGTAGCTTGCTTTTCTTTAAAAAAAAAAGTCCTGCTGGAACATATCATTAGTTATAACAAATGTTAATCAGATAATTATTGAATCAAAATTATAAAACAAAGAGGCCAATCAGCATTGTAAACCCCCTATTTGATAGTCATTGTCAGATTCAGCAATAAAACTGTCAACTGTCTATGAAGAACTTTTCCTCTTTGGGGTATTTGTAAGAGGTACAGAATAAGTGAATTTGTTATGCCAAGGAGCTTGATGCCTATAATTCTAACCTACCCACCACTATTCTTTTGGAGATTTGGAAATGAAGATATCTGTTCCCGTCCTTAAGGCATTAAAATGGAGCTGATTCTTAACCACAGATCAGTTTATGAACTTACGTTCTCCTCCCTTCCTCTTTCCAAGAGCCCTTCTGTATCTACAGGAACTGGCTGAAGAACTGACATCTGCATACCAGGCTCCTCCTTGCAATGAAACCACAAAGGATACCCCCATAACTGTGGAGCCCACTAGGAAACGACGAGGCCGGAAGCCAAAAGAACAGAAGTTGGAAAATGAGGAAGATGTGGACTTTGTCCCCTCAGAAGCAAGTTTTCTGCAGGAGGAGGAGGAAGAAGAGCATTATGACCTAGTGATGAATGAGGCTATGAAGTCTGAGAAGGAGTCCAGCTCATGCAAACCAGTGGTAACCCAAACCTGAGATGGTTTCGTTGTATTTCTGGGGGGACTGAATACTTCACCTGGTGGTATGTTGGAGGGAACACCACCTGAAGAAAAAGCCCTGGTCTTTTGGAATCAGTTGGCTGATATTCTTGTTGCCAGAATTTGGGAGGGTGGGCTTTGGGGCCTCTTTTTTAACTTCCTTTTTTCCCATAGAAGTCCAAAACTCAGCGTCGAGAATGTGTTTCCAATGGCTTGCACAATTCCATGATGGGCCCTATATGGAAGTCTCTCTCCATCACTCACCGCTTGTGAGTATTAGACTTCCCTCAGTGATTGGGAAAATTGAGGAACAGGAATGTGGCTGGAAGGAGGAAAAGCAAGTTTCTGCTGCATTGTTTTGTTTCCTGAAAGCTCAGTGCTTCAACTAGTTCTGGCTGGCTGAAGTACATGTGACTGCTTTTGAGTACCTACTGTCACTGTTTTAAAGAATGGGCTCTCCAGCAATCATCAGACCTTGTAGTTTAAGTCTAAATGAGTGTGGATTGGGCGGTGATAATGAGGCCTCTGGATGTTCAAGCCTGGCTGGCTTCTTATGACTAGAAGCAGAACCACCTTAGTTCATAAAAAAATACTTTACCTAAGTGAGTGAAGAGATGCTACTTCTTTGAGGAAACAAAGATGTTGAGCCAAGTTTGACCAGGGGTGGTAATGGTTTAAAAATCTCTTTGAAGGTGAATTTAGCCTGTGATAAAAATTGAACATAGGGTCTAAAAGTATCCTTTATTTAAATGGATATGAAGATAATGAAGGATCTTGAAGAGAGATCCAAGAAAAAAGCAAATTAATTCCTTTTTAAGATCCAATCTCAGTCGGTTACCAGGATCAAAATTAAATTCCTTTTAATTTTGACATGTTTTTAAAATATCAGAAAGAGAAATATGACAATTCAGTTCCTGATTTGCAAGAGTCAAGGCTTTTATGACAAAGAGAGAAAAATATTACTTTTGGCTATGTTAGCTTTGTTTAGGAAAGCTTGAAATACTTGGGAGGGACTGGATTCTGTGAGATCTGTGCTCCTTCAGGAAAGGATGCTACTTCTTGGAACTTTCCTAGATAGTTGGGCAAAGATTAGACAATGCCAAATGAATGTTGCAGAGTTGCGTTCATGTAGCTATGGCAAAATAAGCTTGGAAAGGGGAAATCTAGGAAATGACAAGTGCCAAATCCTTTCTTCACTGAAGCTTAGCAAAAACACTAGAGTTCCTTCCCCTTTTAATCCAAGGTTTATATCTTGTTTGCCTAATTGGAGAAATTCAGAAGAAAATCTAAGCACAAAGTTGTTTGTTGCAACATCTTCCAAAGTACTCCTATTTTTGAGCATTCAGATTGATGCAAGTTTGAAAGACTCCAATGTATCCAGTATTTATTGAGTGTGCTTTCTCATTTTGCTGTGCCCACTATAGTATTGCATCAAACCACAGACAAATTGGTTGTTGTACTGTTCTGTTGTTACACTGGTTCCTGTTATATAAATTGCACTTCTGTGATGCAGTTGTACTTCCTTTGTCCCTTAGACGTGAGCAGCACCATTCCCACTGGGAGTTTCCTGAGTGGATTCCCTCTGCCCAGAAGTGGATTTTTCTCTCAGAGAGGTGAGTGGCCTTCTGGCAAAAGAATAAGATGTAACATGCCTAGAACCAGATAGATAATTAAAGGGCACATGTGCCTATAAACGATAAAATCTCCTTTAAGTTGACTCTACTCCTGGTGATTTCATTCATATGTCCATTTAGATTCTTGGGTATAATACAGAAACATTTTGTCATTGTCTTCTGGAATGTTATGGTTTGACTTTCCTATCACCTCCTACAGTTCCATTCTGATCTGTAGTCCTGCTAATTTCTTAAGCTTTTAAGAGAGATGCCATTGGTTTTCATTTTCCCTACATCAGGGGTGTCAAACCGGTGGCCCATGGGGCGGATGTGTCACACCCAGGCCACACCCACCCCAGCTCCACAAAGGGGGAAACCGTCACGAAAGATCACGTGACAGCAATGTAATGCTGCAGGTTTGACACTCATGTTCTACATCAATGCAGCATAGCACGTAAGACAGCATGGCAAGATCAAGACTATTGCCTCCTGAAAGATTCTGTATACCTCCTGCACAGAAGAAATCTTTGCACCCTAGTCTGTTTTCAGGCATTTAAATGCTAATGATTTCTTCTAACAAAATGAACATCAGATGAGCTTCCATTGTGTTCTCTTCCACCTTCCAAAGTGAAGCAGATAAATTCCTTCCTGCTGAGACCAAGTCCCCACTCTTCTCTATCAAGAGAGAAGGTTTCCAAGAAAGCAGCAATGTCTTGTACCGGATTAACAGGTGTGTGCTTATGCAACTAGTTTTGTCCATGAGGGAAAGCTCATGGGAAATATTACATTTAGGGAATCTCTGGGTAAATGACTGATAGGGGGAGGAACCTTACTTTCAAGCCCCGTGAGATGGATGGGGTACCTGAGATTTCCCATGCTTGCTTTACATCAATTATAACAATTATTTGTTCCATCTCGCTGAAGAATGTTACCATCTCTATGTGGTCTAAGCCACAGTGATGTCTTTTTTTTTTCTTCCAAAATATCCAGTAAACTTTTAAATGTTAGATGCTGCATACAAGATCAGCTATTATGCAATAGTTCCTTTCTTTTTCTACCTGGTAGGTTTAATGCCTTACAACCTCATAATGACCGCTTAGACATGACTTTCTTTGTTGGCGGTCCTGTCTGGGCTTTGGAGTGGTGCCCAACCCCTGAAGGCTCTGTGGCATCTCAGTATGTGGCTATCTACTGCAATCCCAGCATGAATGTTCAGCATTCTTTGTCACAAACCCATACAGGACCAGCTCTGCTTCAGCTCTGGGAGCTTGGACCTATCCAGGAAGACAAAGGGTGAGTTGTAAGCAAACTTTGTGTCTATTGTAAAAACATGTTGTTTCATTCCTATAGAGATCTTGCATCCTGCATTGTAGCTGAGGATTAAGCAGTGCAGTAGGAATTGTGTCTGAATTAACTCAGATTCCAACATCACTAGCAATTAAATTGGGGCACATCATTAGGGAGTTTCCTGAACTAGGGTTTTATGGGCAGAGAACAGCTGTATTAGATACATTGCTTCCCATAGAGCCGATTTTCTGCCTCAGATATGTTATATTTGCTTTATGAGATAGTACAAGAAGGAACAAGACACATATAATAAACCAGCAGTAGCCACGGTACAGAAGAATCTGCTCTTAATTAACCTTTCAGGCTAATCTTCAAAGGTCCTTGTATGTTCTGCACTGGGGAATATGCAAAAGAGTTGTGCATTTACTATGACATGGGCGAATGGCATGACCCAAAGGCTTCGATTTTTTTCCTGCATTCTTTTTTCCAGGTCTGTTACCAAGCCAGGACTTGCATATGCAATTGCCACTGATCATGGTTGTATTTGGGACATGAAATTTTGTCCTAGTGGAGCTTGGGAACTCCCTATCACTCAGCGCAAGGTGAGAATTGGGGCCAAGAGGTTGTCTGGGCCAAATGTTTGCCTGGACTTTAGATACTTAGTGTATATGCAGAGTTAGGATATCATATGATAGGGTTTTATCTTCAACGTTTTTATTAAGCTGTCTGTCAAAGTTATTATCAGATTCACAAATGAAACAAAACAGGTGAGATAAAATAGATGTTAACAGGTAATTTCACAGAAAACAAAAGCAATGTTCAAAAAGATCTTGATAAATTAAAGAATCAAGCTGAAAATTACAGTGAAATTTAACAGAGTCTATATTCTTCACCCAAGAAGTTGAAGGAAGAAGGGTATGACATGTTCTTTATTGTCTAAGCCTGAGGATACAGGTAGTTTTATGTTATATGAAGGAAGCTTTTTGTTGAATGTTACATAAAACGTAATGATAGAAGCTATTACTGAGGGAATCACTGAAATCCTCTTTGCTGGATGTACTTCAGTCTGTCATAGGTGCTTTAAAGTGGAAGCTTGCACTTAAATGACTCTTCAGTTCAGTTCTTCCATATTTGTGGCTCATGGAAATGGAAGTTTCCCAAATGGGACATGAAGTATAATTACCTTTCACTTTGGTTTATATCCCATGCAGCTCCCTCATATGAGTCGGCTGGGACTACTGGCTGTAGCTTTTTCTAGTGGCAAAGTGTTGCTGTACAGCCTTCCCCATGTGGAAGACTTGAATGCCTACCGAAGAACACAGGTAACAGGTAGGAATAGCTGTAAAAAATAGGAAGAAGACAGGCAGGTACCTGCATTGTTTGATGTTGTCTGTTCAGGATGTCTCACCCAAACGGGAAAGGAGGGTTACCTTTAGAAAGACCAGGTGTTCTATCCAAGTTAAATGATTGGAAGAAGAGTTAGTATTGATTATTACGAGAGACATTGTCCTACCATCAATTGTGAGATGATTCTCTCTGGTGCCTTAGGAAATAGCCATGTGCTTCCTGTAAAGTCTTTATTTTCATATTACTAGCACTCTTTGCCTAGAGAACTTATTCAAATTTAGTCCAGGGAAATACAAAGCTAAAACCATTTAAGAAAAGCGAAATACTTTTCTTCAAATGATCATAAGGAGATTTGCAGCATCTTTATCTGAAGTGCAACACTATCTGATAATAATAAATATATATTTCCCATTTCACATTGTCTCAACACACTAAGTCAAAGTTGTGACTTTCCAATTATGATCTTGTTCTTTCTAAAAATCAGATCGTTTGGTTGAAAGAATCTTTACAGTTCTGTTGAAAAAAATGTCCTAATTTAGCTTTTGTTGTCCCTGAGAAGATGTATAGTCATTTTTGTTTTCACATGCAATGCAGGGAGCTATATGGGCAACAAAGGCTACTCCACGCATTTGGGGGCCTGGTGCAGGGTGTGCAAGCTGTGTGCTTAGTCAACCATATAAATTAATGGTGCTTGTAATTATATCTGTCCGCAAGAATGATTGATGATCATGAAGACTGGGTGTGCAACACTGACCTTTTCAAAGATGATAGTGGAAAATTAGTCCCAAGGGAGTTCAGTTTGGACTCTACTCCTTTTCTTCCATTCCTTAGTATCAGATTATGTTGAAAGAAATACAGTCATTGTATTGTACTAACCTTCTATTTTTCCATTTTTCCCTGTGATTAGTAAAAATAATTCTAAAGGTGAACAACTGACTGATACACCCATTTATTACTTTGTAGTAACTTAGTAGTAATAAATCATTACTAATTTATTTGTTTACTATTCTTCATTAAAAAACAAAACTGATTTTACAGAATTAAAGGAGAGATCCAGAGCAGCAGTTATTTTAAAAAATCTGTACAACTCTATATAAACAACTCCATCTGTAACAAAACACCTTGAAACAAACCTTAGTTTTTATTTGAATTCTGGAAGATGCTTGTCTTATAATGAGGGCAGCACAACACAAAGCTCTTGCCTTCTCAGAAGCTGCCTATCAACCATGCTGTAGGCATTCCTCCCCTTCCTCAAAATCTATGCACAGCTACATCAGAACAGTATTTTATCAAAATTCTGGGCCAGCTCTGTTTTGAAGTAGGCTTGAAGTCAAATAGACAATAGGAACAATTCTCAGATAATAAGTGTAATATGATTCTTTGTGATCCATAAAATAATAAAATTGTGGCATTCTGCACCATGGTTCTGCAAAACATTTTAGTAGCAGCCTCATTACTTTTACTGTATTCTAAGCAAATTATCCTCACTGAAAAATATCTTCAGTTAGGGTGCAGTTGGGCCTTTGGTAACAAAACTAGTAAATCTTCTAATTCAAAAAACAAAAAGAATCTAAATATATTAATATCAAAACCATATCGGCAACGGTGGACTGCTACGGGTTCACACAGGTTCAGGTGATCCTCTTGCTAAGAGTGCCCAGTTCGTGAAACCCCCAAATCCCACTCCTGGCTGGCCTCGCCCACCTCTCACCTCTCAGGAGTCTCCACGCAGCCCATTTTGGATGCCGGGTCAGTGCAGGGCCTGTGCAGAGGCTTTAGGAAGGGCGAAAAACAGGCCTCCTGGAAGTTTCAGAAGTCCGGAAATGAGCCCATTTCCGGCCTCCGGAGCCCAGGGAGGCTGTTTTCGCCCTCCCAGAGGCTCAAGGAAAGCCTCTGGAGCCCGGAGAAGGCGAAAAACACCTCCCCACCCCGGCCGTAGTGCAGGAAGCTGACTAAGCCACACCCACCATGACCACGCCCACCCAGCAACTGGGCAAAGAACCTGTTGCTAAAATTTTTGAAGTCCACCCCTGCATATCAGTTAACACCCCACAGACACAAAAAATCATGGCCTTGCAAGCTCCACCTTCAATCAAAGCATACCATCCTTATACTGTATGCTAGGCAAAACTTAACAGGTCTTAACAGTTTTGCTAAAGCCCAGGAATGATGGATTATTTGGAACCAAGTTTTTTCTGTGGAAACTGCCTTACAAGTAGTCCTAGCTACTCTATTGGATTAACTTAATCGAGAGATCTTGTTAATTTACATTGATGCCTTGATAGGTTTTTATTTAAGGAACTATTATACTTTTAACTTTGCAAGTCAGAATTTAGGAGGAATAAGTTCCATGATTGTGTGTAAGTTTTCTGTAAGCTGAGTTGTGTGTAGCACTGTCAGCTGTCCCAACTTGGTCAGTTAGGAAAGAAAGACTCTGGACTCCATCGCTACACTTTACTAAAGCCAAGTGGTTACAGCGTAGCAAAGCCGAATCTGGTTTTTCACGCCAAAGCATTGGTTAACTTTTCCCTTCTCCCCCATCTTTCCCCCTGGATATCTTCCTTTGTCCAATTACATTCAAAGAGAAAACGCAGAATGAGGTATAGGTGTTTCTGCTACTATTTGATTGTTCTCTCTTCTAGGTGGACCTCCCCCTCGGCATGTCATCTGCAAGGTATCTTCTATTATTTCCTTGAAAATAAATCATTTAAAAGCAGGGTATATACTGAGTTCCAAGATGGATCTTTCAGATTCCCACTTGTCATGGCAATTTTGAAAGCTTCCCAGATCTGAATCCTTTCTCATTAGATACTTATATAAATACTTTCAAAAAGGATGCTCTGAAAATAATTCATTTTCATTCCCCCATCCTACCCAAGAAGTTAATGTAAGATACTGCTACAGCCCACTTTCTGCTGTTTGATATCTAGCAACTTTATTTATTCTGATTGATAGTGGTTCTGTAAGGCCTCAGATAAACTAAATAGGCTCCCCCCCATTACTTGTAACATTGAAAATGAGATGTGTGAAATTAGTTATGGAACCGTATCCATTTAGAGTGATTTACCATGGCTTGGGTTCTTCCATTATTGTCTTTTCTTAATATTAGCCTTATCTTGTTCTCTACAGGTCCAGTATGTGGCCACTTTGCAGGTAGGCTCCATTCAGGCTGGCAATTCCTCTGAATGTGGGCAGTGTTTCAGCTTGGCTTGGATGCCAACCAAGCCTCACGAGCATTTGGCTGCAGGTTTCTATGATGGTAAGAGGAAACAAAACAATCCTTGGAATAGAATAAACCTAGAGAAGTTGGGGAAGAAATATATTGGTTCACAAATCTAGCATAATGCCTGTAATCCCATCTCCTCAGGTACAGTGGCTCTCTGGAATCTGCTCACCAAGTCTCTGTTACAAAGAGTACGCCAGCCTGATGGCTCCCTCAAACTATATCCTTTCCGTTGCTTCTTGGCCCATGACCATGCTGTGAGCAACATCCAGTGGTGCAAAGCCAACAGGTGGGAAGGATGTGAAATATCACTGACTGATGAGAACTAGTCTCTCAGTTCCTGGCTCCTCTGTGACCATCCTGGGCATGCTTTTTTCCTTCTCCTTCCCCACAAAATGTATGGATGCAGATTGGACCAGACAATTATCCCATTGTACATGCTCTTTGTCATTGGGTCAGTCTTGGGCCAAACTACTTGGGGTAGTTTGACAGATATTTCTGCCAGGGATCTGGGACTTCTGTGTCAGATATGTTCTGCCAGTGAGCTCTGGCCTGCCTGTTTTATTCCTAGCAATTTCATGGTGACTACAGGCAATGATCGTAAAATCAAATTTTGGGACTTGCGTCGACTACATGAACCTATCAACAGTATCAAGCGTTACTTGAGCACAGAGATTGCCTGGCTGCTACCCTACAGTGGGATCACAGTTGCACAAGATAGCTGCTATGCCTCGTGAGTGTGTGTATACTGTTATTCTTAAAATAATGGTCTAACTGTTAAATATTCCAATTCCAGTTTGCCTTGTTACCAAAGTTGATGTGAGTTTGCTTCTGCAGAGTATCAGAAAGATGGACTTAATATAGTTTGAGTTCCTTGAGTATAGAGAAAATGTAGATACAATTGTCAATCAGAGTTCCTGAAGTATTTACAAAGATATGCAAGCAAATCTTTTGAAATACGCATTAATCAAATCATCATTGTGTCCCACTTCTCTTATTACTTTAAATCAAATCAAGATTCAATAAAAGACGTGGTTTATTTCATTCACCATTTTCATTTCTAAATTACCCTTCGATCCATTTGCAGAACAATCTGAAATGTCACCCTGCAGGTATATTGTCCTTTGGCATACTGATTACCAAAGGATCAGTCATTGCTAGATTCTACAGATGACCTGTCCTATCAAACCATCCTGGCTTTCTCTGAATCAGACCCCTGAGTCTTTCTCATCCTAACTTCTTGCAGTTCTTTTCTTCTTGACTATTTGAATAATAACATCCCACTCTATATTTCACTTAGAAGAAAATTAAATGCTTCATTTTGGAACTGATTTATATGACAGTGGCCTTGATTTCTTGGTACCTGCAGATGTTTAGCATGTTTACTGTAGTTGTTTTTGTTAGTTGCGAAGTCGTGTTCGACCCATCGCGACCCCATAGACAATGTTCCTCCAGGCCTTCCTGTTCTCTACCATCTCCCGGAGTCCATTTAAGCTCGCACCGACTCCTTCAGTGACTCCATCCAGCCACCTCATCCTCTGTCACCCCCTTCTTCTTTTGCCCTCAATCTTTCAAGCATTAGGCTCTTCTCCAGTGAGTCCTTCCTTCTCATTTGGTGGCCAAAGTATTTCAGACAATATTGAGGTACTATTAGTATAGGAAACTGGATTCAGGGTTTCTTTCTGGATTAGACAGGGTTGCTCTGCTCCTGAAAGGGTACGTCCATAGTCTGGAAAGGTTCTTTGATTCTCCGCTATTATTGGTTTCACCTAGGGAATACAACAAGGAATCCCCCCCTTTAATTACACCTAGTTCATCAGCTGCTACTCTTCCTGAATTGGCTGGATTTAGTAACTATGTTCCCCAACTTCATTATGTCTTGTCTTGATTGTTGCAGTATGCTCTATATGAAACTGCCCCTGAAGACACTCAAAATCTACAACTGATTTAGATAGAATCTGTGCTTCAGACAGTAATGGACATGCTTTGGTAAGCTTATGCATCACCACTGATACATGTTGGTTATCACCTATAAAGTTCTTCATAGCATAAAGCCTGATTTTCTGCCAACCTTTGATCATTTCTGCATATCCTGTAAGAATTGGGGCACTTAAAGTCCCTTTAACTATGAATATAATCTATTAGCATGTTTTTTGTGTTTCTATGTGAGCCCCACATTCCCCTGAATATTCATGTGTCTTCCACCCTGGTGATATTAACACTGAAAACCTGGCTCTCCCCTGCAAACTTTGGGTTAAGATGGGTACTAAGCACAGCTGAAATTATGTTCTTTTTCTTCATGATGCACATGACCTCTATTTTTGATGCTGTGAGCCAGGGGTGGGTTTCAAATTTTTTAACAGCCAGTTCTGTTAAAGAGCGTGGCTTAGTGGGCGTGGCTAAGTGGCCATGGTTAAATGGTCAATTTTTATTTTTTTAAAAAAAAATTATAAAAATGTAAAAAAATAAAAACATTGGGCCCTCTCACTCACCTGCACACCATAGCTACCTTTATTTGCTCTGTTTGCTCCACATGGGTAGGGCAGTGTGCCATAGCTGTTTTTCCACCTAGAGGCTTCTGCAGGAAGTTTGTTTCTTTAAAAAACAATAAAGCCCCAGCCTAGGTGGAAAAGAGCTCAGCTGTGTTTCAAACACAGAGAATAAAGGTAGCTATAGACTGCGGGTGAGTAGGAGGGCCCAGCAGCCCCCGCCATTTTTTTTTCCAAAAACCGGCCAGAGCAATTTACCGGTTCTTCGAACTGTGCAAAATCCAACAAACGGTTCTCTCGAACTGGGCCAAACCGGCTGAAACCCACTCCTGCTGTAAGCTGTCCAGAGTCTTATGTTTGATTGAAGAAATATAGATAGCTCAGGCTGAACTGTGGAGTCCTTGATATTCTGTAAATTTGATTATTTGGTTGCATATGTTTCATTACCCAACTATGTAACATCATCATTGTAAGTGTGGGGTAGGCTACTGTATACTGTAGCTTGCCTACCAGTGTTGGTGGAGGCGTGGTTTTCCTTGATAGCTCCTTGATTAGGGTAGTCTTTCCTTCTTGTTTGTCTGGTGTTAAAACTTGCCTATCTGGTTCAGCATGAATATGGTGTTCATGAATGATGGGAACTGTATATACCATAGCAGTGATAATAGAGCTTATTCCTCTCTCCTATATTTTGTGAGAGTATAATGAGAAACTGGTGGCCTCTACGCACTGAGTGCCATCTTGACTTGAAATAAACTTGAGAAAGGAACCTGTAGGTTTACTAGAGAAAAAGATCAATGAGTACAATCCAGCCATCATAAACATATGCAAATATGACTGCTTTTAATTATGCACATGTTTCTTTCAAATCAATGGAGCTTAAATACACTCATTTCAGACGTGTTTCTACCCACAATAAACAGAACTTATTGTAAAGACTATCCTCTGTTCTTTCAGAGTTTCTCACCATTGTCAGTATATGGTTCTTCCTGTGTTGCAATTGTAATATAAGGCAACTCTTTGAAGAAAGAAAGACAAGTTTTAAATGTATGTTTTTTGGATGTTAAAAAATTAATGTTAATATTACATGTACTTAATATCACTCGGTGTCATTTCTCCACGTTTTTCAGAGATTGATAACCAGACTCCAATGATGGCACTGATAATTTGGAAGTAGCTTTAATAAATAAGTTTATATCTT
>JANHFQ010006340.1:139849-149966 GCA_032468035.1 Aparallactus werneri | reverse complement strand
CGGAGATGAGCACCGCCCCCTAGAGTCGGAAACGACTAGCACGTATGTGCAAGGGAAACCTTTACCTTTACCTTTACAGTACCTACCTACCTACCTACCTACCTACCTATCATCTATCTATCTGGTCTTCTGATCCCCTTTTGCACCCTTCTGACAAACAAAGTCAATGAGAGAAGCCAGATTCACTTAACAACCATATTAGTTATTTAACAACTGCACTGGTTCATTTAACCAATGTGGCAAGAAAAATTGCAAAATGGGGCAAAACTCACTTAACAAATTTCTCACTTAGCAACATAAGTTCTGGGAGCAGTTGTGGTCGTAAGTCGAGGACTACCTGTATACCTGTGATAATAACACTGCTCTTTCAAGAGCAATATCCAAGGCTGACAGGATGGGAAAAAGTCATCTTGTGGGGTTTTTTTAAGCTATTTTTTTCTTGTTCCCAAAGGTGGCCTGGACTGGGCAGGGAAGGTGGAATGTCGAACTTCTGCCCGGTGAGGTTGCAGACTTGTCCCAGTTCTCCACGGGACTCGTGGATTCAATCCCTGAAAGAAACCACCTCTACGAGCTTTGGAAAAAAATGCACTTGTTCCGCAGCTGCAGCTATCGGATCCAGCTGGAGGGGCAGATGACCAATGCCCCAAGGATCCAGGGCATCCGATGGGTAAATAAAAATACTTGGTCGTTGCAGACAATCGGGTCAGTCCTATTTTATGGGAGCTATTGGCCGAATTGTCTAGGCTCTGAGACCCAAGGATTGCAACTCAAAGAAAAGCGTGATGGATATATGTCCATGTAGTCCCAAGGAACGTTCTCCTCCCCATAGGCAGGAATATTGGTGCAGCTAAGAAAAATCATTCATTTAACATTGTGTCTGTGAGTCAGAGTGACAGCAGAGTTGCTGACATGAATGGGGGCGAAGGGATCAGCGTGCTTTCGCTTTCAAGCAGGATGTGAAATCTCTTTACATCATCAGAATCTGAGTGTGCGTTTTATTTTAGCACAGGCCTAACAAATATTCCTTGTGTTCCTGAGAAAGTTTATATCTTGTCCCTTAGATCTCTTCTGTTGTCAGAAGGGATCTGTGGTTGATTCCCCACCCCTTATTTTTTAATATTGCTGTTGTTAACAGAAATGTGTTGGTGGTTCTGTTTCTTTCTTTTCTTTTCTTTTTGCTTTCTAAGAATGATGCTATTGAGTGAATGGCTAAAGTTGTCCCACGCATGGGTTTTGTTTATCCCTTATGGTGAAAACCTGCCTGCTCCTAAGGAATTCAGGGTTACTTGAGTTGATCCTCAGAACATCAGACAGTGTACAGGTAGTCCTCACTTTATGACTACAATTGAGCCCAAAGCTTTTGTTGCTAGGTGAGACATTTGGTAAGAGAGTTGTGCCCCGTTTTATGACTTTTCTTCCCGCAGTTGTTAAAGGAATCATTGCAGTTGTTACATTGGTAACATGGTTGTTAAGTGAATCTGGCTTTCCCATTGACTTTGCTTCTGAGAAAGTTGCAAAAGGGGATCACATGATCCCGGGGCACTGTAACCATCATAAATATGGATCAGTTGCCAAGCATCTGAACTTTGATCACATGACCATGGGGATGCTGCAACAATTGTAAGCGTGAAAAATGGTCATAAATAACTTTTTTCAGTGCTGTTGTAACTTTGAACGGTCACTAAATGAACTGTTGTAAATCAAGAACTACCTGTATTAAAAGAAAGAGAATAGTACTGTAAAAGCAAAAAGCAAGAACCAATTTAGCAGAATATTCAATTCTAGCCATTGCAGTTTTAAATTGTTTTATGGCAGAATTATCTATTCTTAAGGGCTGCAGCATTCCATATTTCCTCCACCCCTGAAAATTTTGAGCTTAACCCTCAGAGATCTTTAAAAGTTGTTGTTGATCTTTAAATGTTTTATGCAATATTGAGAAAGAGAATTAAATACACAACTGGAAAGTAGCTATATTAAAACCTTTATTGGGTTTTATTTCAAAGTAAATTAAATCAATTTTAGTTTTTTTTCATGCTATCAGCTTTGGGAATGTGGCCTTCAACAAGGTGCTCTAAGGTCAAATGAAAAAAAAATGCATTCAACTAAATGTGATGAAATAAAGCATGGCTTAGTATGTGAGTACCGGTTTAATGAATTTCATAATTGAGCAGGAATTTGAGTTATATGCTGGGTGGGGATCATGGGAATTGTAGCCATCCTTTTTGGGAATGGCTATTGTTTCAAGGGATTAGTAGACTGAAATGTTATTAACATGCATTCTGTAAAGTTATCCTGTCAAGCTCATGGAGGATCCCCACAGCAATCATATAAGTTTTGTTGTTGTTAGTTGCGAAGTTGTGTCCAACCCATCATGATCCCATGGACAACATTCCTCCAGGCCTTCCTGTCCTCGGCCATCCCCCGGCGTCCATTTAAGCTCACACTGACTGCTTCAGTGACTCCATCCAGCCACCTCATCCTCTGTCACCCCCTTCTTCTTTTGCCCTCAATCTTTCCCAGCATTAGGCTCTTCTCCAGTGAGTCCTTCTTCTCATTTGGTGGCCAAAGTAAGTTTCATCTTCAGGATCTGACCTTCAAAAGAGCAGTCAGGGTTGATCTCCTCTAGGACTGACCGGTTTACTGTAGAAGCTGGCACAATTTTAGGAAATATGACAATTTACTGATGTGGTAAATAGCTGCTCTCTTCTCACAATATGTGATTTCCCCAGAAGAGGTAACTTGAAAAATCCTCCAACCCACATCCACTAATGTCACATTCTAGCTTGTAACTCTTTGATAATTTTACATATGCCCAACTTGATTTGGGCTCATAACTTTGAAACTATGAGGGCCTTGGGCCATTTGCTAAATAATGCAGAATAGATTTACCTATCACAGCAGCAATTCACCTGATCCTATAAACTATTTTGGGACACATCTTAAATGTCAAGCTCTATGTTGAATTACACATCATGCATTCAATAATTGTGGCAAGAAAGATTGAGCAGCGGACAGGTAACCAGGATTTAGAATGAGATTGTGATGGGTTTTTAGATTTAAGTCTGAAATTAAGATTCCAGATATTGAGATCTCTCAACTGACTAGGATTCATTTCTTCTTACAAGAAAAGTTTAAGCAGCAATACAGGAAGCCGAAAATCCAGAGAACTGGACACAGTTTTTCCACTCTGCCAATCGTATTTCTCATTCAGGAATCTTATATTGCAGATTGAATGGTACTATTGTTTCCTAACATGCTGCATTACTGTCTATGCCAACATTGATGCTGCTCTTTATTGCAAGTGTCAGAGTTTGTGCTACATTAACTTGGAAATATATCCAGATGTCATGCATTTTTCTTCCATTTCTATATTGCAGGTATGGACTAGGTGGGATCCACTATTTGGATGCTGGCTATCATGACTTTCGAGCCTATTTTGTGCTCCCTCGCGAAGGCACCGTATGGGTAAGTTATGCATCCTCAAGTAAAGGAGGAGGGGATAGCATATGACCTTTGCCAGGGTCACTGAAAGGTGGAAATGAGGCTCATGATTCTATCCCTTTTGCAGAGTATCTCTGGATCCGATTGGCTGAACACAGTGGCTGCTGGTGATATCGCAGGGGAATTGGTGGCTGCAGTGATGCCTGATCTTTCAGTCAACCCACAAAATATCAAGCGGCCATCAGACCGTCGATTTGTAGGTTTTGCTACCGCTGATTCAGGCTATGGCAGGCCCACAAGCTTCATCTCCAACCAAACAGGGTAGAAAACAAGAATGGACCCCTCTGTCAACTCTCTAGATCCAAGTTGGATCTGAGTGGAGGAAAGGGAAGCGTATTGATGCATTAACTGTAGACAGTTGTGCAAAATGAGGAATGTCTTCCAGAAAAAGCACACTGTTTGGATGGAAGCATATTCTCTTACTAATTTTGAAAAGGAGAAAGAAAAACAGAAATGTCTTGATTGGTATTAATATTGGGTATTTACTTTCCTGATAAAGTTAAGGACATAATTTGGGGATGTGAAGAAGTTCAGTTCTGTGCTCCAAATCACAAATATTAGATTTGTATGGCCTTTAAGACTTGAGAAAACAAATGAATGCATATGAATGACCAAAAAAACCAACAACCCTTCCCTGGGTTTAATGACAATGAGAACTTCAGTCACAGTAGCAAAGATGTTTAAGGTCTCTGAAAGTTTGGGTCAGATCAATTCTTTCAGCTGTTCAATATCTAGGTTTAGGCTTTATATCGCTGCTTCTTACTTGTCATTGCACTTGTCCTCTATGTTAAACCATTGACTGGAATGCAACATTTCTTGTCTCTGAGGCCATTGTATTCTTATCCTTAACACCTATTTCTCTTTGTGTCTTCAGCTCATCTGCAAAGCAGTTTTACAACCAAATGACCCACTTAACAAGATTGCAACAGAGGCAACAGCCTTTGAGAAGCTACAGGCAGTCGGCAAAACGTGCAATGAATCGGTGGCCCAGAATTTCATTCTTTTCCAGGATTCTGATTTGGTGAGGGCTTGGAAATACCTGACGTCTGATTCAAGGACAATAGTAGTTACAACATGGGAACAGAGGGGCCCATTTCAGCTTCATAAATATTCCAGGCAGGACCCTTTATCTATCAGACCAGAGATAACTATTGATGTGAATCTGGCACTAAATATATTGAATGATAACAAAGGCAGCAGAAACTGTGGTTATAATTATTCTACTCTCCTCCCTGTACTAACGTCAAGATGCAGGGTTCCCACTTCCGATTTCTATGTAGCACTGCTTCTTTCAGGGCCACCCATTCTGTGGTGTGTTTCAGAGTGATAAGGCTCCATTCCAAGTCAATAAATCACTAGTTGACAACTGTAATCAAAAAGCCTTAATGGACAAAGCGCTTCATTTTGATCTACCTAGACCTGCTTTTAATTCTTATTTTCCCTGTCCTTCCTAGACATCTTTCAAGAGCCTCTTTAGGCAGAAGCCCATGAAACGCATGCCAAAAGATGTAAAAGAAGGAGCTGTCCTGGGACAGATGCAGCTAGAGACTGTACATAAGGTAAACATAAAAGGAAAAAAGGCTGTACAACTCAAGAGGAAAGTAAAACAAATGCTACTTCACAGTATCTCTTCCTTTGTGTTTAATTGTGGCTCCCCCATCCTCTCTGAAGCTTCATGGATTTGTGAGGGAGATATATCTGGATGGAAATGGGTGGGTTAATGGTTAATGTCTTCTTCACCCTTCTGTTTCTTCTCTTGGCAGGTGCGTTTCAGCCCAAACCTCGACAGCCATAGTTGGGTAGCGTCTGGTGGTCAGTCTGGCCTTGTGCGACTTCACTGTGTTCAGGCATTGGTTTTCCCCCGCAGCCACAAGCTTCTCCTTGACTGTCAGGCCCGCTTCAGTTCCATGTTTGATTCAGAGAGAGAGATTGTCTGCCCCACAACCATCTCATCTGGGGTGCACAGTGCTGTCAGCTGAGTAGCACCCAGGACAGCTCAATTTGGGGCATCAGCATACACAGCTGACAAATTGAAGGCCTTTTGTGAGAATCCTGGAATTATCAGAATATACAGAACACAACAAAACATGAAATACAAGAGGATGTTGGCCATATTGAAACAGATAAACTGAAGAGAATGACAAAGGCAGGTTTTGGCCAGATGAATGGAATATACTGGAGCTTTTAGCAGCACTGGAAGTCAGCTCCTGTTGTGGGAGAAAGGGCAGTGATGAGGAATAGTCCATCCGGTTGTATCTCTGCCATGCGGTGATGCTTCTCTCTTTGAGCTCTCTCCCGAGATTCTCCTGCATGGCACAAAGTTCAGAAAGAAGGAGGGATTTGACCTCCCTCTAGCTAGTCTGGTGGAGTAGTATCCCATATTCTTCCTGCATAGATCTGGAGATTCTCCTGAAACCTAGATCTGCTCCGATTAAAGCATCAACAAGACTTCCTTGCCCCATTGCTCATCCTGCTTCTCCCAGTCTTGTTGGTGACAATAATTTTGCTCACATTGAGCCATTTTGTTGTCTTAGCCATTATTAAAATGTGTTTTGATTTGTAAAAGTGCTCTTTCTTTCTTTGGAAAGGGCTTCACATGCCCCCTTCCTCCCTGTGGTGATAAATAAGGAAATAAGCTAAGGAGTCCTTGGTGCTCTCTGGGCTTGGTTGTTTGCTTACAGATGTTTCATTACCTAACTAGGTAACATC
Organism: Aparallactus werneri; assembly: GCA_032468035.1. Lineage (NCBI taxonomy): Eukaryota > Metazoa > Chordata > Lepidosauria > Squamata > Lamprophiidae > Aparallactus > Aparallactus werneri. Next base: position 143,756 of record JANHFQ010006340.1, on the reverse strand, counting down.
ATCAGTGCGATTGATAAACCTATGTGCATCTTTGTCTTCAAAATGAGTTAAGAGTAGTGCATTTTAGCTACTTTCTTAGAAATCTGTTTTAGTTTTAAAGAGTAAATTTGTACCATTTCCTTTATTGTGGTAAATTGCATGTTTTTAGTATAATTGTTTCTAAGGAGATCTTGGACAAGATTCAATCCATGTCCTAATCTGTCTTCCATGACAAACGCTACTCACATTCCTCCATCAGCTGTCAACACCAAGGACTTCTTTCAAACAACAAAGTAGGTACCCATAAATTGTACTGTATAGAGACTCCAAATATGCTGCAACTTTTAGTGGTCTCCCATAATTTTCACTCTTGTGGAAAACTGAGTAAAAAGGCTATTTGAACTCTTGAGTATTTAATAAAATTGATCTCTTCCCCCTACCACCACTAAACTCTGGAAAATCTCATCTTTGCCAACTCATGTGATATGTACTGTATCTTTTCACTCTGCTTTACCATCTTGCCTGTTATACTTCTAGTGTCAAACAAGCTGTTAATTCTAGTTGCATAAGGAGACAAGAGTCAGCAATAGAATACATTCACACAAGCTGTTTTAAGAACTGTGAGCCAGCTCTTTAGGGTTTGCCTGACGATCCCCTTTCCTTCAACCTCCTGCTTGCACTCTAAAACAATTTGTTCTATATCTCTACAACTGACATGCTTTTTCCAAGCCACAGTAAATTAGCCTGGTGTGGTTGAGCAGGTTACTTTATTGGAATCACAGATATTTTCAGCATTGAATTAAAATGGTTAAAATATCATCTGGACATACTAAAAAACACTATACCGTGAAAATATACATACACTACACAGACATAAAATAATACTCAAATTGTGAATGCAAAAATGACATGGGCTGAGCATGTGGTGGTAGTGTGGAAACAAGTTCAGATAGCAGTAGCAGAAACCTTTTTCTGTTAGTCACTAAGATTTGGGGGCCCTTTACTTGGCCTCTGGAGGCTGTGAGGATCAGCTTCTTTAATTACTTTAACCACCAGTATCAGAAACAGTACATTTCTGATACCAATTGCTAGTGAGCAGTCAGAAGGATTCTTTTGGACTGCACTATTAGGTTGGGAATAGAATATTGACATCTGTTCAGTAATGTTTCCTGCAATTTGTTCTAACTTTGGACTAAAGGAGTGAGGGAGATTTGGTCTCTTCAGCAAGGTTTTTGGATGCTCAAGACATGGGTGCCTTGAGCTACTTTGCAGAAAAAAACTAATTGCCATTGGGGCCTAAAGTAAACATTCTCAACTAACCAGCTACCTTACTGTGTCATGCTAGATGGAGCCTGGAGGTAGATGATTTCACTGAACTATCTTTACCCTTGCTGCTGAGATCTGCCTGCCTGTTGAAGAGCAGTTGCAATGACCTTAATATTTTTTCCATTCCCCCCACAATCTTCCCTGAATCTTAAAAATGAATAGTAACTGTAGTCTTCCAAGTCAAATGGTTCTTCAGACATCCTTTCATTTGGTATTTATATTACACACACAACAATATTACCAGTCTGCACTTAATTCCTATTTTTCTTGTTCAGATCAAGAAAAGAACAATAGAATAGTTTTGAGAACCTACACTTTTGCTCCTCCAAGTGAAACTTGGGTAACCATAATCTGTAAGCGAATACAGCATCCTGGCTGTAATAGCATGTAATTTCTATTTGTGTATAATTTGAGGTCAGGTCTGGTCATTATTTAGATGAGAAACCATAGTAAAGAACATGAAAAAACTCCATCCTAAAAGAAGACAAAAAGACATTTCTATACTGTGGCTAACAAAATGACACAGATGGATCCATGGAGTCACCAGGAGTTGAGATTGACTCACATGAGAAATGACATTTAAAAGCTTGGTTTAGACAGATCAACTTTTCTCCAGGAAAAGCAATAAAAGATAATTTCAGCTGGGATGAGGTGGTGAGATCATTGGAACAGAAGACATTTTTGAGGCTAATTTTGTTGCTCCTTTATTCTACAGGCAAAATTGGGCTTGCTCTACTTTTGCGGGATCAGTCACAATAGGAGGCGGAGTGGAATAATGTTGCTCCACCCATGCTTTTCATCATTCGCATTCATTTTGAAAAGTTTTTGTTACTCCTGTAACACATGCAAATACAGAGATGGTCACAATAAAAGCCTTGAACAAGCACCAAGCTACCCAGATTGGAAAAAAAAGACTGCTTTCCAACTCTGAGCAAAGATGTTTAAAAGCCTTGCCACCAGATCTCCATTTCTGTTGGATTTGTATATCAATACTATTAGCAAATGAACATGGGAAGCAGTTGTGGCCCCGCATGACCGGAATGCAATATGAAGAGGAAAGGCTGAGCCTGGAACGATGCTCAACCACCAGCAACTCTTCCATGGAGACTTCCTTGGCTGGGCAGACAATTATCCCTGGTGCTCTGCCATTTCCTGCATATGCTGGTTAAACATGCATTGAGAGGAGGCTTTTGCTGTGAATGACAAAAGAGGCTGGTCCCTGCTTCTGGCCCTGGATTTCCAGGCACCATATGGGACTGGCAGTTGAAGAGAAAAGTAGGCAGCAGGATAGCCCTTTCCCCTTAGTCCTGGGGGTCCAGGCACTGGTGGCAGGTGGCCATGTCATCCAGGTAGTGCTCCAACTGAATGGTGCATGAGAAGAAGCCAAACTTGCTTTGTAGCAGAGCTGTGGCTTCTTGTAGCACAACCTCCATGTCAACATCGGATTCTGGAAGCAAAAGTCAAAGTAGGGTCAGTTGTAAACTGGCTCAGACTTATCTCATTTATTCCCCTACAGGGGAAATAAAAGCTACTATTTGTAGTTCCCAGGCCAGAATAGCAGAGATCCTATTTTGCATCCTGAGTTCAATCCTCTGCATCTCCAAGTAAAACTACAAAAGACAATTTTCTGAAAAAGCTCAAGGACACCCTAGGCTTGGGATAAGACAAGAGAAAGGGTTCCTAACCCTCTTACACATCTGCAAAGAAGATTTAAGAGAGTTTCAAAACTTCAAAAAGAACCTCTAAAATATTTCGATAATTGGTTACCTGGAGGTAATGACAATAGTAGCAATAACACTACCTCAACCACCCACACTAGGAGAAAATAAAATCTTAAAGGCTCTGTCCAGTGTATTCTTGGTCATGCCATTTTTAAAATATATATGTGCTTCTTCCACTGTCTTTCCAGAGACCAGAAATGTGATTCTGCCACAATCCATCTATTTTTAAGCCTGTATGCTCCTTGTAAACCAAGTCTGAAAGACTACAGATTTCCTTCATGGTCTACAGCTGCTCAGAATGAAAGAAAAAAAAGTACTCACCAACAGCTACGTGTACAGCCACAACATGATGGCTGAGTGTTAAAGCCCAAAGGTGCAGATTATGGACCTGCTTCACACCTTTGACAGAGAGCAGGGTTTCCTTAACTGCTTGGAACTCCACACCTCGTGGTGTCCCTGAAGGACCGAAAGAAATGGCACATGTTTAACTGGATCCAATTCAATCCCCATTTAGAAGCCTCTGGTCCCTGCTTCAATTGTGCAAAGTGACTGCCTCTTATGTAATCCAAACCTACCATAAAGCAGTCACTTTACACACAGATCCTGGGAGGAAGCCACAAGATGCAGGAGAAGAGAGGTATCTTCTATGCAATTTCCCTCTAAGCTAAGGAAAGCATTGTCACATCAACTATGCAGCTCAGCACAGAGACATTATTCCAAGACCAGTCTTGAGAAAACAGTTCCATTTATTTTTGTACTGAAATTTTCGGGTTTTCTCCCATGTAAAATTTGAAGTATCTTGGTGACGTTTCGACGAAGTCTCATTCATCATCTTCAGGCTGGTGCTTTCGGCTTCGTGCTTCCAGGAGCAATGTGTGATT
>JANHFQ010006340.1:33432-48151 GCA_032468035.1 Aparallactus werneri | reverse complement strand
ACGTTTTGCTTCTCATCCAATAAGTTTCTTCAGCTCCGACACAGGATAGTGGGGGATGGAAGGATTTATATTCCTTGAAGACACTAGTCCTTTGCATCCTGAATGAGAAGTGAAACGTCTTCAAAACAAAAAAACAAAGTCCAGTTGCCTCGTAAAAAAACACCTTTGCGATTTTACCGCAACTGTTTCAAGGCAACCTGTGGCGAAGTTAGAAAAAATACAAAAGATGCTTTAAAGCAGGGGTCTCCAATCTTGGCAAGAACTTCAGCTCCCAGAATTTCCCAACCAGCAAAGCTGGGAGCTGAAATCCTCCAGTCTTTAATTTGCCAAGATTGGAGACTCCTGCTTTAAACATCCCAGGCAGTAAACATCAGCAATTTTTTTATCCCCCTCACCAAAAATACTTTGTTTGCATTTGCATGGTCTGATAGGTCAGGCAGTTTCCTTGTTCTGTTTAATGGCGAGCTGTGTAAGAACATTCTAAGCTGGAAGAGATCATTTAAATGACCGGCCTTCAATAAAGACAGAAAAGGCTTAGAATTTATGACTGAAAGAGTAAACTGGATACAATGACATAATCAGTTGTCTCTGGTTCCCAAATGGACCTCCGCTCATTAAGTTTTCTGTTTCCCATTTCTAGACAGTTTGCATTTTTGATCTGAATACGTCTTTTTCTATTTAAGGAATTAAAAATTCTCTAGTCAGAATTTAGGGCTATTGAAACATTTTTAAAAATCTGTGATTTGTGATTCCAGTAGCAGATACGTCTTGCTATTCCTTTGAAATGACCACTTCGCACCTCACCTCTTCCCAGCAAGACTCCAGATGCTTAGTCCAATACAGGCAGTCCTCGATTTATGATCACAATTGAGTCCATTTTTGTTGTTAAGTGAGACATTTGTTGTGAGTTTTGCCCCATTTTATGATCTTTCTTGCCACATTTGTTAAGCTAATCACCACAGTTGATGAGTTAGTTACATGGTTGTTAAATGAATCTGGCATCTCACTTAACTTTGTCAAAATGTTGCAAAAGGGGATCACATCACCTTGGGACACAGCAACGAACACAAGTATCAGTCGTCAAGCATATGAATTTTGATCACATGATCAGGGGATACTGGACAGGTTGTAAGTGTGAAAAACGGCCATAAGCCATTTTTTTCAGTGCCATTGTAACTTTGAACAATCACTAAACGAATTCTTGTACTCGAGGACTACCTGTACTGTCTGCTAGATGAGAAGGCAGGTGTACAGCAAATTGGGTTAAGCAGATAGTGTTTTTAAAAGCACCAAAACATGATCAGAGCCTGTCCTTCACATGTACAGAGGTGTGAGATGCTTTCAGCTGAACCAAATATCTGGGTCCCCCCCCCCATCAATATATCCTAGAGCAGCTATGCCTGAAGACACTATAGGTGGTTAATGCTGTAGAACAGTAAGAAGGGAGTCCTCACTCATACTATTAGCAGCTAGGAAGATGCAATTACATGGAAGTGACAGAACTACTTGGTTCCCTTGTAGACTCTGATGAACCAAGAAATACCCAACCCAAGAGTACTAGCCTTAAGCAAAAGCACCATTATGTCTGCGTAGCAATTAAAGTCAACTGCTGCATCTCTACTGTGAAACTTGGGTAGAATCAAGGGTTGGAGGAGGCACTTTAAACTATTGAGTCCATTAAAGGAACCTAAATTTAAAGTCAGTGCAAGCTTAAATGGACTCCGGGGGATGGTAGAGGACAGGAAGGCCTGGATGAACATTGTCCATGGGGTTGCGATGGGTCGAACACGACTTCGCAACTAACAACAACAACAAATTTAAAGTACCCCAAAAGATGGCGCTCTCCCTCTTCTGCCTAAGCACATCCCAATAAAGATGAGCCCACCACATCTTTAATTGTTTCTATCAGATCGCTCTGTGGCAAGTTTTCTGGTTTCAAACTCAAGGCCTGTGGGCCTCTTGCAATACTTTGCTGCCCAAAACAGGCTGTGTGGAGCCATGTGCAGGGCCCCCGTGCCGTTTTTGGTCTCCTCGGCCTCCTGCAGCACTCTGCTGGCCAAAAACAGACCGAGTGGGACCTCCACAAGGCCCATTTTTGGCCAGGAGAGTACTGCAGGAGGCCATGGGGCCTAAAATGAAGCATTTTGGCCAGCAAAGTGTTGCAGGAGGCCATCCAGACAAAAAATGAGGTGTCCATTCCATCTCCCCACCTCCGCAGGCCCATGCAGAACTACAGTGTTGATCCGGCTCTCAAAGAAATCCAGTTTGACATCCCTGCAATTAGAATTTCCCTTGCTGTAACAGAAAGCCATTTTGTGTCCAGCATCTGGAATGTAATATTCTTTCAGCTACTTTAAATGTATTCTCAGTTGTCTTCTCTCAAGGTTAGACTTACTCAAACCCAGATAGAATGAAATTACTGTTTCATATCTAGCTGTTTGTGCAACCAAGTGATTTTTGACCAGTTTGATCTAGTGATTCCAGAAGCTAGAAACCAGAAGACTATGTGTTCTAGTCCTGGCTTAGGCATCCAAACCAGCTCCAAACTTTGGGCAAATAAATAAAAACAAATAAAATTCCTTAATAAATAATGGGAAACATGTTCCTATAAAGCAGTCTTTCTCATTCTCGGTAACTATAAGATGGTTGGGGAATTCTGAGAGTTGAAGTCCACATCCTTAAAGGTTGTTTGTAGAAGAATTACATAATTACTACTGCACTGTTGCCATCACTAAGTCTTCTTCTGAAACTCCTGATTTGTTTATGAACATGACTTAGTGGAATATATGGAGAATATAGCTACAATTCAATTAATGGGTTGTTTAGAAATAATGAAATAATATTGCTCAGAAAGGTCATCTGAAATTAGCATTTTTTTCTAAATTAAACAATCTTGTTATTGAAAAAATTCACCTTTGATGCATCTTTTTAATTGTTCAAAAGAATCTTTATCATAATCTTATAGAAATATTCAGATTTAGCATTGTATTTGTTGCAATCTCTTCATTAACATCATGAGTCATTGACTTACAGTATTCTTCTTTCCCTTTCCTTATGAAGGATGGATACCAACTGAGTCCCCAAGGTTTTGAACTTCCTTCCAAGGTGGTTAAAATCTATGCTGATACAGTTTTAGCTGTTTTCATGCAGTATCATGTATTCACATGTGTTAGCAGGATGGGATTATAATCATCAACAGACTTGATAAGTACTGAAAACTGTTACACCCTTGATACCTGTTTTTGGTTAAAATAGCACACCTTACGAACCAGTGAGTTTTTTCAGCATGCCGTGTTTCCTTAGCACAAGAACTCAATGGGTAACTGTGGGCCAATTATGCTCTCTTAATCAACCCTACCCACCCCATATGGTACAATAGTTATTGTGGGGAGAAAAGAGAGGAGAGAGTACTTGTATATAGTACCACCTTGAGTCTTCCCCTTTCATTGATTTGCAGTAGACATGTATTCAATTTCTTTTTGAATAACTCCCCAAAATACAAGCAATCAGCACAGATTGTATTCAATACTTTATTTTTTTCTTTTAAAAAATCCCAAAGGCGTCAAGTTTGGTTCACAGATGAGAAGAATGCTCACACAGCCAAGACTGCTCCTCAGCCTTGGAAAAAAATTGTGGTGGTGTTCTGCATAGCCACTGACAAATAGCCCTCCCCCTCCTTTCACCTAATGGATAGAGTCCAAATGAAAGGAGCTGCAATTTGAGAGAACTCGGACTGAACAAAATTAGACTTAGAGAATGAGGAATTTTATCAGACAAAGCATCTCCCTAGCACAAATTCCAGAAACAGGACTGTGGAAGACAAGAACTGAAGAGAAAGAAAGAAGTAATCTACCTTTCCTGAGCTCCTGATTTTTGCTCTGTCACTCCTGATGTCTTTGGCAGAAAGCCTGCCCCACCAAGAGCATATTTTGTCTTTGGTAGTACAAAGTGAGCATAAACCCAGTCAAATAGTATCAACTTGCATATGAGGTGAGACAGCTGACCAAGGGACCAGAATTTAATCCCTCCTCATGTCCAGTCTGGGCTGCAACAGACAAGGATCAGTACCGACCAAGCACAGTGGCCAAGAGTGCCATGCGGATATACATGCCATTTTCTGCCTGCCGGAAGTAGGCTGCACGAGGATCCGAGTCCACCTCCACGCTAGAAAGAGATGCCAAGATAAGGATTATCACTCACCACCACATTTACAGAAGCTTTCCCTCTCCTCCCATGCGTAGTCTCGTAAAAGAGACCACTGCTTTATTCAATAAGAATGGCGGTTTGATCAAACAGAATTGCTTGTTTTTGATAGGACTTTCTGAGTTTTGATGTCCATAACAATCTTAACAATCCAGGAGTTTTAACTTGACCAAAAGTAACATTTTGTTCTACTTTCAGATGGCGATAAATGTGAGCTGCTGCTTACCATCCCCCCAGCATCAAGGACTCAGCCTTTTGTGAGTGCAGGCTGGGTGGAAAACTCCTGGAAGAAAGCCTTACCCAAGTGTAGCATATTTTGTATTCCAGGAGAACATAAATGAACTGAGATAGGATTAGCTCCTTCGCACCTGATTTCATTCACACGGGGCATTGGATGCATCACCACCATCTTCTTCTTGGCCCGGGTCATGATATGCGGTGTCAAGATAAACTGCCCAAAACACTAGAGAGAAAAGACTTGAATGAGTTCTTGGTTGTTAGTAGCTCTATCTCATGCAAGGGAAACTGCCCATTTCTGCAATGCCAATTTTCAGGTGGTTTCAAAATACTCAGCCCTTATGTTGCTCCAAGTATTCAGGATCAGGAAAATGAATTTAGCTAGAGATTCCACATTTTGAGCCCTCGGAAAAAAATGGATTCATTGAAGTGAAAAGACCAAGCCCAGGATTTTCCAAACTGATATACAAAGTAGGTGATTTTGTATGTTTCTCAAATAAATTTTTTTAAAAATGATGTCTGAAACAATACAGTAAACTAAACTAAATTAGCCTAGTATGTTATGTGAATCCAACATGTGTGTCCTTAGCTAGAAAGCAGAGTATCTTTCTCAATAAAAGGATATAATCTACTCTTTCTTTCTCTTCTACTAGAATATATTCTGATGGTGAGGGGAAACACGGCATTTTGCATTGCTGGTTGGGACAAGAGACTCATACACATTCTGAAGTTTAGAAAATAATTCCCGGAGCCATTTAAGCTTGTTAAAGAAATGAATGCTGAAATAAACCAGGACTTATGGCAATGTGTGAATCTAGCCATTTGGTGTAATAACTTGGAGGACAGTTCATCTGGGTGCTTTCACCTACCATCTCATATTCCTGGACTGAAGCAAAGCGCTCCTTCTGGATGCGAGTCATGTAAAGAACATCCGTGTCTGGTAGAGCCTCTTCAATGTTCTCAAACTCCTCCTGGGAAAGAAGAGCACAAGAAGGAAGCAGTCAACATCAAGATGCAAGCAATGGAACAAAAAACCCATGATGGTAAACTCCCCCTCCCCCCATCTTCACCTGCTTGATTCCCTTGGAGGCTACAAAGTCGAAGATATCAGAGGGCATGCGCAGGTTGGGTGGAGTGACATAACGCAAGCTGACACGGTACAAGGTCAGAAGGCGGGCCAGAGAGTGGACTGTGCGCCCATGCTTCAGGTCTCCTACCATGGTGATCTGGAAAAGAGGGAAGGTCATGAGGTTTCCTGATCTGTGGAAAGTTAAGCATGCAGACAAAGTTATTGGAAATAAGCCCACAACTTTCCTTACCGTCATGCCATTGACAGTACCCAACTCTTCACGGATGGTGAAGATGTCCAGTAGACCTTGAGTGGGATGTTCTCCAACTCCATCACCTGCATTGATCACAGGTTTGCGGCAATGTTTGGCAGCCAGCTGGTATAAAATGGGAGGGGAAGAAGCCACTAAAGTGAGTAACTGACTCATTTCTTTATTCAGTCACTTCATAAACCCTTTGTGCTTCCATGTAAATTATTCTTAATCAGAAACCAGCCTCAGTGATTCCCAAATATTTTCTTCTGGAAAACTAAACTCAAATTGCCTGGAATCATCTCCCTAAAATCACAGATTGTGTTTGTTGCGCACTAGTACTTTTAGACCCAAACTCAGGTCTCCATATTTTGGTCGTGCTATTCCTACCCACACCCAGCTTCATTCAACAAGTCAAGCTTCTCCTTCCTTTGCCAATATAATAATTTTAATGATTTGGGTGAGACCATAGTCCATTGAGACCAAATAATTGATGCAGTTGGCAGAAGCATGTTTTCCCGATGACTATATGAATTGTATCAGAGGAAAAACTATATTTATATTTAGCACAGTGCAGAGAAGCAGAGAAATAGATCCCTGCTGCTCACAGATCAGATGACTTATTGGAAGCCAGAAGGTGAGATCAAGCAGTCCAGACAAGTAAAAAACAAAAAACCAGCTTCTACAGAAGATGTTTTTGCAGGCAGGCATCTTGAGAATCAGATGCTTGAATTTATAATCAATAAAATTGGTCATGGATTTCTGAGGCATACATTTAAAAGCTAAGAAAATGAATGGCCTCTATCATAAAGACAAAAAGAAAATCCCAGGGGACAAAGGGAAGGAGAGACAGGACTGCTAGTTTCTCTGAACATGTACCATACCATGACAATAACCTACCATCACTAATGAAAGTTTTTAAGAAGAGATTGGGTAACCATTTGTCTGAAGTGGTGTAGGGTTGGACTAGAAGACCTCCGAGGGCCCTTCCAACTCTGTTATTCTAATTCTAATTCACTCCTTCATCATGCAACCTCTTCCTTAATCCCTTGCCCATCTTTACCTCCACTGCACCTGGCTGGGGGTGCCTCAGAACAACAACGTCAGCATAGCAGGTCATGGTCTGGACTGAGTCTGCCAGAGATTCTCCTTTTTGGCAAGATGAGGTGGCCTCAGAAAAGGGGAGCACAGAGCCACCCAGACGGTACATGGCTGCAGAAAAGGAGCTGCTGGTACGTGTGCTTGCTTCGTAAAACATGGAGGCCATCACCTTCCCCTGTGCAAAAGTAGCTCTGTCTTAGTATTGCTGTTTTTCCTGCGCTCCTGTAATCTTATTTCCATTGCCCCAATTCAATTTTTTTCCTCACCTTGAGGATGTCAAGACTGCGCTCTTTTTGCACCAACATGCGCAGATTGTGTGCGACGTTAAATAAGTGAGACATCTGTACAAAAAAACAGGAGCACGTTGTGGAAAAGCAGCTTAGGAAATTGAGTACAGGAATTCCATGAGCACAGACACCAAAATGTAGGAGGAAAAAAAGCTAATATGCAAATACCTGGCCCTTTGTGAACTGTTTGACTGACAGTATATGTTGCCCCACAAGAGGATGGAGGAATGGTGAGGTTTGAGGATGTGGCAAACTCTGAAGAGATGCCTGTCTGGGTATTGGGCCAGCAAGGTATAATGGGCCATCCTGGACCATGGACAAGTCTGAAGGGATAAAGAAAAAAAGATCATCACTCCAAGCAGAATATGCGAGAGAAGATGTAAAGGATCTGTCTCTGTCTCTCTTTTGCCTTTTTCTTATCCTGCTCTACTTTGGGGTTGTTCCTCTAATTCAGGGCTGTCAAACTCATGGCCTGTGGGCCGGATGACGCACTGACCACACCCACACCCGGTTTAGTGAGGGGGGGGGAAAGTCCTGATACATCACGTGACAATGCCGTGACAATGCGAGTTTGACACCCCTGCTCTAATTCTTTCCTTCCATAATCTTGAAAGCCTTCATTCTAAGCTATTATTATTTATGAGAGTAACCAGGATAGAAGTGACTGTTATAATCAACATTAAAAAATATTAATGTCATTGGCCCTTAATATCTTGGTCTCCCTGCCTCACAGAGCCCCATCTGATATAAAATCCAAAGCAGAATCCTTTTCTGGTCTTGTTGTCTACAGCAAACAATTTCCCACCTCCTCATTTTTCCTTCAACAAACTTGCCCATGGAGAAATGATGTAAGAGACTGAAATCTACATGGCCATATCTGAATTTAAACAAGAAGCTCTTTCCACAAGGCTACTTAGAATAAAAAAAAGTGATTTGAAAAAAAAATCACAGAGAGGGGGTATAGCAGCAGTCTGAATTTGGGGGAAAGAAGAACTCACCTGGCTCAGGTGCTTTCTTGATAGCTCTTTCTCTGAGATCATTAGCTAGTCAAAGGAAGAGGACAAGAATTACGGACTAATAGAGACACCTTGCCATGGCTCCAGCCCTCCTTCCCTAAACACCTGCCCCAGAAAGGAATCCATTCCAGGTACCCTTTCATCCATCACCTGGAAGCCCAGGATCTGACGCACGATGGATGCGGGGGGCCAAGTAGAATCGTGCATCTCCCACTGGAGCTGCTCTCCGAGGACTAGATGCACGGCTACGAAAGATCTCTGTTTGCACAGTGGTATGAGGACGCTCAGGTGTCTGCAAGATGAGAGGAACTGAGCAACAGAAATCTAGGGAAGAGTTTCCCTTTTTACTAACAGCATCTCCCTTCCCCACCTTTATCCACTTATCCATCTATTCCCAATCCTCCTCCTCCTTTGTCCCTTCTTAGTTGAGTTCCAGTACCTACCTTCAGGATTTCTTTGGCTGGTGCTGGGAGAGGTACTGAGCATGGCCACTTTCGCACATCCTGCCCATAACCTGGGGATACGAGAACCTATACAACACAAAACGCTCACATCAGTCCTAACCCCTCTGGCATCAAAACGTCATAAAAAGGAGGTAGCTAAAAAGGCCACAGAGGATAAATCAGATAAAGGAAATATTTTTTTCTACACTTCTTTGTCTCAACTGCTTTGTATTTATACCTGTCCGTCAATATAAGCCACTTCTCCACGGAGAATAACACGACGTACAGTTCCCTTCACCCGCATCCCTTCGAAAGGAGTCCACTGGGATTTGCTGAAAGTTGTATGGGTTGGCACCAGCCACTCCTGCTCCAGATCCACCTGCCAGAAAATATAACAACTTAGAAAGAACAGCTGCTGGTACTGAAGGTAAGAGGTCCATGCCATTGAGTAGGCAGCCATGGCTTTGTGGCCAAAGAAAGCTTTCTAGCAATAGGGGTGTTTTTTTTGACAAAACAGAGTTAAGGCAAGGATGCCAGTTTCGACAGGGCTCTCAGATTCTTCCCTCAAGACCCTTCTCCTGCAACAGCAGCCCCACCTCAATGTATGTGTCTTCCTGCACTGGCAGTCCAAATATGTGCCTAGGATTATCATATAGGCGCTTGACGATGTCTTCCACGGTGAGGCGCCCTTCAGAAACTGCTGTAAGCAACAGAGGCAGCATAGTCTCCAGACCTGGGAAGCCCGGGGGAGGTTCCTTTCCAAGCTTCTCCTCCAATGTGTGTGGAGCTGGAAGGAGAAAAGGAAAGAGATCGCAAAGGAAAAGGTTTCACACTGCAGCTGTGCCAACTGGTACTGGATATAACAGACAAACTTGCCTTCCCTGCTTTTAGTCCCACACATTCTTCTGGACTCTCAGAAATAAGAGGATGGGGTTGTCAACTGTTGAAACCATTTTTGGATATGTCCTGATGCTGAAGCTTTCCAGAAATCTAAACTAAAGCCACATTTACCATGGTCTGTAGCAAAGCAGTCAATGGTGTCCAGGTTGTCCCAAAGGGCTTCCATATCTTCACGAGTGCCCAACATGGGGCGCACCTGACCCCGGCCTTCCCCGATACGTCTCAGATCTTCCTGGCAGAGAAAGAGGTGATGGGGAGCCACCTCACAGGTCACCTCAATGCCCTTCTGCTTTGCTGCTTTGATGATCAGGATCTGTGAAGAGATGAAATGTTACCCACAGAATTTTCTTTCAGATTCATATCAAGGATCTTAATAAAGATACAAGAAGCCTTGCAAGTCATATCAGAGATTATGCTCTATTTGGTCGGAAGAAGAAAAGTCTTAAAGAGACTTCCTTGTTTTCTGTTCATTGACCTTCCCTGAACACACACCCTTATCCTTTAAGCCTTTTTGCAAAAATTACTTGCCTCTTCCTTGCGGGCCACATGGCAGATGTGGACAGGACGCTGGTATAGCTGTGCCACCATCAAAATGGCTGCCACTGTCTGTTTCTCAGCGTGTGCTACAATTGGAAGGTGCTTGGGCCACTTTTCAAAGTGCTGGAGTGGTTTGGAAAAAATCAAAGAAAGATTAAATACAGCGGATAAATATGCACTAACATAGGGCAGAGATTGTTTGAATACCTTCTAATAGCCTACCCATTAAATTATTGAAATATTGGCAGATAGGCTAGTAGAAATTCTATTTCAGGGCTCCAGTAAGGGAAGAGAATAAAATATTCCATATCAATTTTCCCTTTCTTGCTAAAGAAACAAAGCACCAGAGATTGAACAAAATAAAACGCACCTCCATCCAGAGAGAAACATTGTCCATCTTGAGGTCAGAGAAAGTGTCATTCAGGTACATCTTTAGACCAGCAGCAGCTCCAGCCACTGGACCCAGGGACCCAGCATTGTCAGATGAAGCTCCAACGTACAGTGCAAAATCACAGCGGGCTCCAGCCTCAGCCAACTAGAGGTAGGCAAGGATGGAAAAATAAAAAGTCAGCCTCAAAAGGTGTGACAAGTTTACTCTCCTTTTTAATATTTGGATTAACTGCTTTTATCATATACCAAGCTGAGAATTGCCAAACTCAGAATAGCTTCATCCTCACCAGAAGAGCATTCAATAAACACATACATAACAAAATGCATAACAACAAAGCATTCGTCCAAGCAACGATCAGACCATTATTTGACATGCTTGCTGAGAAATGCATTAAACATTTCCATGCTGAAGTTTTGCTAGTTGTAATATGACTACAGGTTAAGTCTCCTAAATCATGGTAAATACAACTGTCTTCTAGATGTTGTAGGCAACATGATTTTAATAATTAATTCCATATATAGCAATGAAAATTATTTTCTTGACTGGTATTGTCTTTACATTTGATTAAAAACTGAATTGGTAATATTCCACTAATTTAACAAAAATAATATCAGAAGTAGCAGCAATGTGCACACTGAACCATTTTTCTTAATACAAAACACAAGTAATAAAGGGCCAGACACCTATCTTCAGAAATCTTTTGCTAATCTGGACACCACTATCAAAAAGTCTGATCCTTCCCTTGCCCCCATTAGTCATAATCTGGGCAGGCCTTACCTTCTGCACGAGGGCAAAAGAACTGGCATCAGTGATAGCAGGCGAGGTGTTTGGCATGGCACAAACCATTGTGATGCCACCAGCCAGAGCAGCAGCTGTACCAGATTTGAAGTCTTCTTTATGGGTGGCTCCTGGTTCTCTCAAGTGCACATGGATATCTATTAGGCCTGAAGGAAGAGAAAGAGGAGAAATCAGTGAGGGGAAAGGACTATCCTTGTTTTTGACCACACAATGATATTATGCTCAAAGCTGCAAACTCCATGTGGTGTCAGGAAGGGCATCTGGCCAGTAAATTCTCAGCTCTATGAAGTCACCCCGACTTTACTCCGAATTAAGGGAATTACAGGGTCATAAAAAGGGAGTGATATTATGCTCATACGAAACCATGCGGATGAAAGGCAGGCCTATTTCAGACCCGCTTTAACAGAAGATGGCAAGCCTGAGGATAAACTCCTTTACACAATGTGTGTGCTTTAGAGCACAATAGCTATGTTCACAGAATAATAATAATAATAATAAACCATGTTACAGCTTAACATGCAATACGCTGGGTTCCAATAGTATACTGAATTAAAAAATAGTCAATCTCATTTTAGCCAAATCTAGTCTATTGTACAAACCCAGGTATTTACTGCAAAACACTGTAAATGTGAACCCAGAGGTGTCATTTTCATTAAGGCTCACTCCTGGAAATGAATGTATAGGGTTACTGCTTGTATATCTCTACATACATATTGTGAATGCTAAAGTTCATATGAAGTGTGAAGTTTCTGTATCTCATGTCCACAGTGTAGGTGTATCCAGCCTGAAGCTAAAATTGATTACGGTGCCCTAAGGACCAAACAAGAAATACTCTGCAGCTCTCTAGGATTGAGAGAACATGTTTGGTCTAGTGGTTAAGATGCCAGGGTAAACAAGCAAGCTCAGAGAGCACCAAGGATCCCTCATTTCAACCCTGAGCTACAAATATTGTCCTTTATTGGTGGCTGTGGTGACTTACCTTACAACCATTGTAAAAACTGCTGTAAAAATGAGTCTTGTCACATGGTGATTTGACTTATGATAGCAATGACATCATCAAAATTCCAGATTCAACTGTGATTGTAAATAGATTGTAGCAAGTTCAGCTTTCCTGTCTATCAACCTCTGGACCTGGACTCAGCTATAAATCAGAGATCCCCAACTTTACATGGTTTAACTAGGTTGTTAACCATGAAGTTGATAGAATCTCTTAGACTCTCATCACAGCACAATAATATTTATTGCAATCAGTCCGAAGCCATATTAAATAGTTTATAGCTATTTTGTCATATATATCCCCTCTCCTTGGACTCAGGAACCTGTTTTGTAGTTCTTAGGGGCTGGCAAAGGAACAAATCCTACCTCACAGGGCTCGAAATTCAATGTGAGCCTTTCTAAAAAGGCAAAGGTCAATTTGGACCAGCTATGTGCATTCTTTTCTCTAGATCTATTTCTATATTTGGTTAGACTTCTATGCCGCTCCACTCCTGAAGGACTCTGGGCTTAATCTTCCCCTGTGCAAGTGCTCCAACTTTGATCTACCTGGCAAGCGGATGAGTTTCTGTGAGGTCATACAGTCCACGTGCATCTTCAACGGAGGGGGCCCTCCAATTTGCCCAAGAGCCTAAAGGAGAACAGAAACAGAGAAGGACTCAATCTCTCAGAACAGCAAAGGACATCCGTCTTCCAACATACACACAATGTTACGCTCTACATGGGGCTGCCCTGAAAAACATTCGGAAGCTGCGATTGGTCCAGAATGCAGCTGCACGGATGATCATGGGTGCACCTCTCCTGCATGAGCTGCACTGGCTCCCTGTGGGCTTCCAGGTGCAATTCAAGGTGCTGGTTATAAACTTTAAAGCCCTACATGGCTCAGGACCGGGTTACTTTCTGGACCACACCCTACAACCATTTGCCTCCCAGCGTCCTATCAGATCCCACAAAGTTGGCCTCCTACAAGTTCCGTCAGCTAAACAGTGTCGGCTGGCGGGACCACGTGGGACAGCCTTCTCTGTGGTGGCACTGACCCTTTGGAACTAGCTACCCCTGGGGATTTGGATAATCCCTGACCTACTGAGCTTCCGCCAAGCCAATAAGACATGGTTGTGCCAGCAGGCCTGGGGGTGAATGATTCCATCCAAAGAAAGGTTTTATTGATTTATCTGTTTTATTGTTTTAATATTTTACTATTAACTATTTTAAATTGTATATATTGTGATTTTTATTGTTGTGAGCCGCCCTGAGTCCGATAGGAGTTGGGCAGCCTATAAATTTTATTAAATAAAATAAATAATAAACTAAATGCAAACTCTGCATTCTGTTCAAACAAGACTTGCTCTTCTACATATTTTCGTTTAGACGACAGGAAAACTGGATGTAGAAAAGAGACAAAAAGCAAATTAAGTGATTTTATTATTTCTATTTGTAACCACTACCCTCTACCAACTACCCTGGGCAAAGCTTAAAACAAATACTAAAATTATTATTTTTTAATTATCAAAAAATGGTTGTGGTAAGGGGGGAAAGAATAATCTTAATTCAATGAACCTGGGTGAGGGGAGATTCTGTTCCAAAGCACAGGAATAATGATGGAAAAAGGCATGTCTCCTGGGCCTCTTAAGATGTGTTACCTGAATTGCACCTGGAAGATCATTAGTATAGAGTTCACATAGGAGAAGTATTTCAGGGGCATATCAAGGCCATTTACTTTAACAATAGTTAACAGTGATCCCAGAACAATTATTAATCTAACCATTTTATAATTTACCTAGATATCTTCTCAATTTCTTCTCTCCCTCTCCCCTCCCCATCTTTCTCCTCTCCTCTCCTGGCATTACGTGGGCCACTTTCCAGTTCAAACTGAAACAACTAAGATGAAAAATATGTGGCCAACTTCAGCAAGAATAGTTTTGCCTATAGCCACTTCTAGTGGATTTATTGAGAAATAAATATTCTAGTGTTCAGTGGGTTTTATTCCCAGATTAATGTTGCAATAGCTTGGTTGCAAAACAGTACAATGTATGTCCAAGAGAGTATACTAAAAAGAAATATGTAATAAGCAAATATGCCTACGTATACACGATTCAAATAAACATTCTTCTGTTGTTTACTCTGTCTCAACTCTTCCCTTCACTGTTATCTCCTTATGATTGATTGCTTTTGTACAATCAAGTACAGAACGTTTTCAACTCCTAGTGACCTCAATAGATTTCCTCTATGATGGGCAGTCCCTAACCCACTCTTTCATGTCTCCCAACAGTGCTCCCATCACCACTGTAACTAAGCTTGTTACAGTGACCATGCTGCTGGTCATCCTCTTCACTTTTCTTTGCACTTTTCCCAACACTGCAGCCTTTTCCAGAGAGTGGGGTCTGTCCAAAGTAGGATATGTAACGCCTCTGCTCTGCGAGCTGCATTGGCTGCCGGTTGCCCTCCGAGTGAGGTTCAAGGTGCTGGTACTCACCTTTAAATCCCTAAACGGCTT
>JANHFQ010006333.1:12809-27823 GCA_032468035.1 Aparallactus werneri | reverse complement strand
GCCGACCTTTCTGATCGACAAGCTCAGCGTCTTAGCCACTGAGCCACCACGTCCCCCTCAGCTAGATAGCTAGATTCATATAAATATTGATATAGACATAGAGAATCTGCTCATTTCTAACTCAGTATAGGAACAGGAATGGCAATATTATAATAGGAAGTATGGGAAATACTGGCAAGAATAGCAGATATTCCTGGTGTACTTTGAGTAAAATCATGATTAAGGATTCTGGTTTTCCTGTTCTTAGATCAAGATAGATATTATAGCCTATCAAAACCAATCAAGCTCCCTTTGACCTTTTGAATTAATTTGATCCAATATGAATGCACAAAATCTAGGATTGGAGAACATCTGTTCATCTTAATCCTATTTTCTTTGGAAGGAGCTCTAGGTATGATGATGATCAAGAATTGAATCTGGAGGTTCTATTACCACATTGAAAGAGTATTGTATTCCCAACATGCTGCTTTCCTGCCTGTTTTTACATTTTTTTTCAGCTGATGATTGTATGGTTTTAATATGACTGTGCACATACACAACCTTAATTTGGGAATTGCACCATATAAATTAACTGAAGAACACAACAAAAATTGGTACAAATATATATTTCAGTTATAATTATCAGTCAGAATATACATATTGACAGTGGTATCAATTTCACAGAAACACAAAATGTTTCCTTTGTGTTATTTTCTACATTTTGATTCATATGTATAATTTTCAAGGGGATTTTCACGTGGGTACATTTGTCAACTTTTAAAAAAGATCTCTACTCATTTTTTTTGAAGACTGCTACAATGAAATAGGTAAGTTTTTTTCTATTTTATTGGGAATGATTAATCAGCCTTAACAAGTGAACAGATGGCAGAGGACAGACAGGAAAATGTAGCTGAGGCCACATCATTTTATGCTAACTCAGGGCTCTGTAACAGTTTCACCATTTTCTTTGTTCTATTTTCTTTCTCATTGCACTTCTAACTTTTCCTCTTATTTCTCTCTTTTTGTTTTTGCTTCCCAATTTTAATTTGCTTTAGTTCTTATTGTTGATGTGAAAAATATCAATAAAAAGTATGCTTATAAAAAAGAAATAGGTACTGAAGGAAACTCCAGAACTCAATCCACTCTTCAGTTATTCTTCTGCTTATCATCCTGAACACAAAACTCTTATTTAGAATGCTAAGTACTAAAGAATATTTTGAACATGTGATGTGACACCCAGAAAAATGCAGCATATTTCACTTAATCCTATGATGAACCGATTTCTTCCTAGTTCTCAATCAAAAGCATAACCATCTCACTACACCGGTAATTCACACTTGGTTACATTTAATGATGAATGAATCCACCTATAGAAGGGGATAAGCCACCTGGGAAAGCCAAGGGAAATCATGAAAATCATAAAAAAGCAAAAGTTAGAATATTTTGGACATGTGATTCGACACCTGGAAAAATACGGCATACTTCACTTAATCCTCCAGGGAAAGATTGAAGGCAAACGAGGTCCAGGCAGAAGAAAAACAACATGGCTTCAAAATCTAAGGGACTGCTTTGGACAAAACTCAACAGCTTTTTTTTCGTGTGGCTGTGGATAAAAATAGGATCGCCAACATGATCGCCAACATCCAATGACAGATATGGCGCAACAAGAAGAAGGTACTAATGACAAGTACCACCACAGTGACAATAATACTCCTGATGCAAGTAGCATTTCTGTCCTGCACATTCTATTGGTGACACATGTATTTCTTGTATGAGAAGGAATCGCCATAATAGTCCTATCTTTGTTGTTGTGGAGACCAATGGTCTCTTGAAGGAATGGCCATTATCTATGGTTCAGCTGCTTGATTATGGTGACAGGGTTCCAATGAAACTTTCCCATTTCCAGTCAGCACTCTGAGACAAAGTCCATCCAAGTAAAAACCTTTACTGGAGAAATCATGTTGGCACATCTGAAGGAAAACAGAAACTAAAGTTTCGGTGTTTTCTTCCACATAATTGAAACTCAAAATCCAACCCCCCCACACACATCATTAATAACATTGTCCAATTAACTTTTTCTTCACTTGGCACCAATTCTTCATATACACCCTCCAGGTGCAGGATGGCAGTGATCTTGACTCCAGTCAAGAATTTGTTATGGCTATCTTCCTACTCACTAACATGCACTGCCCTTTAATTTCTCAGACTAGATACCAGTATGTGGCAGTTTAGAAGTAGCAGAAAATGGCTACGCTATTGCTATATAGCTTCTAACACTGACATATGGTTGTGTTCTCAGCTTCTTCAATTACAGATGTTGCTGAGCTGTTTTGCCAGTTGTACTTAGGACACACAGGCAAAAGAGAGACTATATATTCTAAGGGTCTTGTTAACTGAACTAACCTTTGTTTCCGGTGAATCCATCCCTAACAGCTCAAGGAAGTCAGACTGAACTAAAGTTAAGTTTCTTGGATTGTTATATGCATCTACACAAGTTCTAATTGCAGATGCAAACTTGCTTCATGAGGTGTGCAAAACCAGATGATTTCTGTTCCCCAAGAAATGAACATTTGTTTGTAACTCTAGTCATTGCATACAAATAGGCAGATTTAAATCATACGCCTCTTGGAATGTGAACACTGATATTGAAACCATTCAGAAGCCATTACAAATGACTTTTAGATGCCTTGATGCAGAAAAGCATGTAGGAATGTGTTTTTATTACACACCATCTAACCCTGTAAACAGATACTCAGCAGATTCCTTATAGAATGTTATGATTAATAATGGATTTTCTCACACCAGAATCTGTAAGTAGAAAAGCAATGATAATTCACCTAAAAATGTATAAGCAACAGGTAAATTTGAGCTGATTGTTGTATGCCTGGAAGATGCAAGAAATGGGCTTCTTTTTATTCATTTTCAATGGGAGTGAATCCAATTCAACGCAGTTGGAATTACAGAATAAAAACATGTACCATTTCTTGAAAACTTACAGTAGCTAAATGTAAAAAAATACTTCTGAATTCTGGGAAGAGACAAAAAACACATATGCATATTAAAAACAAAGCACCTTTTAATAGAGATTTCTCACCTGCTAACTTTGTTCAGGGGCAATAATATCATTTAAATGCAATCTAGATCACCAAAATATTGTTTAAACTTTAAAGATAATGGTTTGCTTCTGTTCTGTAAAGCAGAACTCATTCTTAAGGGCATTGCATCCCTATGTTGCTGTTACAAAGAAAGACTTCCTATGAGAAAACAGCAGGATAAAGAGCAGGTAGCAGTTGGTAGTAGAATTTTGTAATCAGTCTCCAAGCAAATTTGAAACATGATAATTAGCACCAGTAGACCCCATGAACCTGTCCCAATTTGATTCAAACTGGAAATCCAGGATTCAAAGAGGGCATGGTGTGATTGTGATTGTGATTTGCAAGGTTTTTACTGCAACTTAACATTACAGTATTCCTCCCATGCTTATTTTAAGGCAGAGAGCCTGGGAATAGGGACAGGACAGCTTAGCGACCCCAAAACATTTATTAATGATCAAACAGAGAAGCTGGCAGAAAGGGTCCAACTGCAATTTAAGCATGCATGCCATAAAATATCAAAAATCTAAGCTCTTTTCGACTGCTTTCCTGTGATGTCCAACTCAACATAATACAGGGACAAAGCAAATGAGCTTTGTACTCTCGCTATATACTATTCTCTTCTTGCTACAAACTATTCTATAACAAGACATGTTTAGAGCTGTAAACTGAACCTGACAGACATTAAACCTATTTTTGAGAGATTTAAATATGCCTCCATTAGGGATAATCTAAGTTTAGACCCAAGAGTGGTACCAGTCTGCTCAGCCTTGAACCCACATTCAGAGTGCCAAAAGCAAAGGGTGAAAACCCTTTTGTGTTTGCAGGAGTGGGAAGGAAATGCATTAACAAAAGAAAGCACAGAAACAATGTTCCTGGCTGGCCACATTTAAGAAGATAAGAGATGAGAAAGTTAATGAAGCCTACAGCAATGTGAGTCTTCTACTTTAAAAGAGCTCTGAAAGGCACAGAGTCTAATGGGAAGATAAAACTCATTGGCCAGCTACTCACATCAACTGAAGCCCCTTTTTAATTCTTGACATATGGAAGTAAAGTTGCAATAATGTTTGATATTGTGATAGTCTGTAGAGATTCTCAATCATCCAGGTCATGGTTGTCCTAAAGGTGCTTTTTCAGGAGGCAACTGGATTCCATTCCCCATTGTTCTGTCAGAGCTGAAGAAGCTTCTTGGATGAGAAGTGAAATGTCTTCAAAGGAAAAAAAACACAAGAAAGTTCAGTTGCCTCCTGAAAAAACACCTTTGGGATATTGTGAAAGCAACAACAAAAGTGAAAGTTGTCAAATCTATAAAATGTATTTCAAAATCATCTGATTCCATTTGTTGCTGTGGTGCTGGTACCCACTCCAATTTGGGAATTTGCTTTGATAAGATAATTTGATCAAAGCTGTGCATGCCCCTATGGATGATAGCTCTTACAACTCTTCTGCATGACTCTAACATCAAAAAACACTCTAACAGTGTTTTTTGTGAATCTAGCAGGAACACTTCAAAAATAAGCAGAGATGTGAAGGAACAGCTTTGTGATCTGAATTCATTAAGCTGTGCGCAGATTTGTTATGGAGGAATTAAGAATACAGCCACCATCCTAACCCTTAAAAGTCTCATTACAAAGAAAAAGATTAGGAAAACTGTAACTAGGTTTACTACATTTGAGCTGTAAAACTTCACCTGACTACTAGGTGATACAAAAAGGGTTACCTTTGGTTGTCATCTAATGGTCCTCTGTTGACAGCCCAAATCTGATAGATTTACCTATAGGTATCTTTTATTGGATGCTTTAAATAAGCTTGGAAAATAATGACTTTTTAAAATGATGATATTAGCTTTGTTCTTTGTGATCAGGAGAATTGGTGATTAAAAATATACATATATTGGATTATTTCTTTTTGGATTTGTATATTAGAATAGGTGTGAAAGTATGCATTGATACTTGCTAGACTGAGGGAAAGCCAATATAAAGGAAATTCAGAAGTCCCACTGAGTTTACAAATCTTAATTCCTAATAATTGATGTATTGCAATGTCCATAAAGGAAAACAACAAGTGAGAGTTCAAACAATCATTGCCTGCCCTATAACATTCACACATAATAACATTTAAATGATGACATAAATGTAATATTCCTTCCACTAAAGAAAAAAACACCCTTCTATAATAGGTTAAGTATAATAAATAAAAACACTGAAACGTATGGAAATATTTTTAGTATATATTTTTTATTTTTTCCTTAAATATACTTCAATATTGTGTGTGAACAGAGTTGGCTTTGATTATCATTCATATTGATCCAATTCATCACAACAATATTCTTGATTTTTATCACATTTGTGAAATTTAAGTAATCCTCATTATATTGTTTACACATACATAAACAAAAATGCGTATAACTGCGAGGCATAGTTAGTATCTTTAAAGTATTTAAGATGAAACTTAAATACTTTGGCCACTAAATGAGAAGGAAGGACTCACTGGAGAAGAGCCTAATGCTGCGAAAGATTGAGGGCAAAAGAAGAAGGGATGACAGAGAATGAGGTGGCTGAATGGAGTCACTGAAGCAGTCGGTGCGAGCTATAAATAAAATTAATTCTAAGTATCATTCATATTGATCCAATTCATGCTAATAATATTGGTAATCTCTATCACATTTATCAATTTTAAGTAATTATCATTTTCTTTTATTTTTATATACATTTAACTAATCTCATTATATTGTTTCAACATACATAAGCAAAAAATGCCTAACTTCTCATCTTTATCTCTATCTTTATCTGTGGGGAAATGGCGAGAAATTATTATTATTTTCTGTTTAATGTTTCAAGTTTCTGGATACTGCCAATGTAACTTTAAAATATTTTTAAGGTTAATTTGTTATTTTTTACTGATATGTTAATCTACTCAGTGGAACAATATTGTAAACTATAAGAAAACTGTGAATTAAATGGAATGAATGAAAGAACGAACTACTGGAAGTTTTGATTCAGGATAATGATATCCTATCTTGTAATGTTTAGCATTAG
Source organism: Aparallactus werneri (assembly GCA_032468035.1). Lineage (NCBI taxonomy): Eukaryota > Metazoa > Chordata > Lepidosauria > Squamata > Lamprophiidae > Aparallactus > Aparallactus werneri. The sequence goes on along the minus strand of JANHFQ010006333.1, from coordinate 21,714 downwards.
GGATAATCTTAAACTATGGTCACACATTAATCAATCATGTTTTATTTAACAATGTCAAATGTGGTATGTGAAATAAACACAGTTAGCTAGATTTGCAGTGAGCAAGGCAATATCATGCATAAGTCAGGCAATGGCTTTCTTTTGCAAGATTTTATTTTTAAAAAATTAAGCCTAATTTAAAAATTAAACTACATTTTTATTGCTTCAAATTTTAATACTGCAGAAAAATGCAGTGAAGCCTTGAGATTTTCCACTCTTCACATCAGACTGCTTGGGTCACACAATAAAATAGGACAAAACCAACAAATGACACCACAATGTGTTAAGTCAGCATTAGATCACAATAGACCAACTTCAGCTTTAAGAAAGAAATCTGTTGAGGATTCCTCTCTTTTCAGAATCCAATTTAGAATTATCTTCATTGTCCTAGGATCCTGTATTCTTATATCTACATCAGGATTCTTAAGTTGGTTTCAAGGAATTTGTAAACTTGAATGGGGCAAAATACAATTTTTAAAAGCCTCTAATTATATATTTAGCTTTTTGTTAGCTTTGATAAATCTTACTCTCTAAAAGGTATTGTTATTAATTTAATAGATTAATAAAGAAGCACATATACTGCTAGATTATACGTATATTTGATTTTTAAAATATTTTTGTAACTGCATTTAAGAAGCATTACTTTCTTTAGTAATTCAAACTATATTTAAATTCTGTTTTATTTATTGATATTTATTTTTTCTTTAACCCTGATTCAAAAAGATTGTAGTAGTTTATAGTTTATAGTAGTTTATATGAAGCAAAATGTACTTCCAATTAAAAGCTCCCATCAAATGTAATGAAAATCAAAATGTTATACAACATAAATAATATGAAGAAATTAATAGTGGATAAAATTGGAATACAAGAGTTAAACTAAAATTTTAAAACTGCAATAGTTATCTGGTCACCAAACACTGTATTGAATACTTGCATCTTGAACAATTTTGGAAACATGTTTTGATAATCTGAAAATATTTTGTCTACCAGGATCAATTCTTCATGAACTTGTTCCATATTTTCTAAGAACTTCCAAACTTTAAGATTTTCAGAATAGAGCCAATGTCAGGTTAACTTCATTATAATCTAAAGATAATACTAAAGGATTACTTTTTTGAAAAACTCTTGATGAAATAAAAACCAGTCTTTGAATAAGTAGGTCACTTTCCCATCTAAGCCAATCAAGTTCTTGGCAAGGCAACTGATAATTCTGGTTATTGAAGTATTGTCAATTCTGGGTGTTGTCATCTTGAGAAAACAAGCATAGGAGAGTTGAACTAGGAACTAAGTTACTTGTCTTAATATTTTTCCAACAGAACATTATTGTCTTTAGAACTTTCACCACTGTCATTACAAATCATTGCCACCATTATTTAACATTCAGAAATGACCAAACTGCTGTATTTTGGACAGCTGCCTGGAAGCAATCCTCTTTCAGGAAAGTGGAATTGGCTTCTTGATAAGCAGCCATAAACTGGGAAGTACCTGTGGGCATTTGCTGCTTAAGAATACCATAATTCATCTTGGAAGAAACAACAGCAAGTAAGCCAGAACCAAAAAGTTATAAGTTGTGCCTTAAGTATAAATCAATAAATCTAGCCTTGACCTCTGTTTATTTTGAGCAACCCCAACTCTTCTCCAAGTCATGGGTCTTTATTAGCTTGTTCATAAACCAAATTCCCTTCCCTTCCTGACTTTAACACCATTGCTGTTAAACAGGAAATAGCAAGAAAGTATGTTGTTGATGATTTAAGATTTCTGCAACTCAGTCAGAAGAAACAAATATTTGTCCAGTTTCACAAGGACAACTTTTATAGTTCCCATTGTTGTTCTTAGATAGTGACATTGTTTAGTAATGCGAGGACAGCAAGATTTTTTCTCATCCCAGGAAATACAGCTATTTCTTTGGTGGGTTGTTCCAATCAGATAACAAGAAGTAGGCATTTTAAAAAGATGTGTTGCTTCTTAATTGTATGTCCTGTGGGATATTCTTTGGACACATTTTCTATGGCTTACTTGGCATTTCTGCTGTTCCAACCAGATTAAGAAGGAAAAATAAACTTTGAGAACAAGCCATAAATGCTGGTTCTGAAGGAGTCCTGTGGAAATGCAAAGGGCTTTTCTATGGGACAAAATACAAGCCAGCACCCTAAGTGAATAATTGCAAGTCTTGAAGGCTTGCTCTCTCATCATAGGATGCAAGGTGCCTATTACTGTACCAGTTCAAACTCAATTAATTGTATTGCTACGATAGCTTTACAAATATTTTTATTTTGCAGGTGTTACATGGGCAAGCACTGGCACACTTACTTTGTAGCAGTATGTTAAAACTGATCTAGGAAAGCAGATACATTGCAATCAGCTAAGGATGAACAAACCTTGGTTTCTTGGTTAATAGAAAAGGGAATTATCATACTTGTACACTGAAAAAACAAAGCTGAAATTGCATCACACAAAGTACATGAAGTGCTCTTCAGGCTCATAAAAGGGAGTGATTAGTAAACCATAAACAGATTTATTATCGTTTAAAAATAGGACAACTTAGGTATTTCTTGTTCTAATGTGATTTTCCAAGTTTAGTTTAAAAAGATGAAAGTTTTATTGTTAAAAGACTGGTGATCTCATTAAAGTATTTTTACAATATGCTGAAACTTTAATATTAATTTTTGTCAATGAGCCAAATATGTCTCATTCATCTTTTGGAAAAGCATAGGGAGAACCATTTATATTTCTATGCTATCTTGCAAAAACATCCTGCATTTTAAAACTGTTTAATTGCTTTGAATAATTCCAGGAGTTCTCTTTTCCTGATAGGAGAAGTCTAATAGGGACTTAGTGGTGCAATTAAATCATTTTTTAATCCTAAAAACAGAGTTGATGATTGGGCAGTGCTTGAAATTTAAATTTTAAATGAATACAAATAATTAACTGGAATCGGCACTCAAATTTATTTTAAACATTTGAGTGGGTACTTTCACCTTGAGGATTTTTAAAATGAGATGTTAATTCTAAATAATTGGTGGAATAGCATTTGTACAAAAGGTTGCTTTCTTGAGTGTCAAGCAGATTTATGGTACTTTGTACAGTTTGTTTCAACCAAGTTCGTTAACCTTTGCCAAGACAAATCTTCATCAGATACTTTTGTCTGCATTGGCTCCCACAGGCAGAGTTATGGAAATCTTGAGCTGTGGCACTTCAGGCTGGTGGCCTGATGAGCACAACAGCAAGAAAGTTTAAGAAGGTACTCACCAGTCATCAGGGTGTAATAGTTTGGATAAGAAAGACTGGGAAAGTCGGGGGTCAGGTAATCCACTTTCACTCCCCTGCTGACAATCTCTCTGAAGCCAGGCAAAGACTCTAGTGCTTCCTTGGAGATATAATCATGTCGAAATCCATCAAGCAAAAACAGTAGGAGCTTTGGCTCTGCAAGAGATGAGCGTACCAGGGTAAGGACTAGCAGAAGACACACGACATGCTTTGCCATGTTGCTGGATGGAGGCTTGTCAGAATCTTCTCTGTGCTCTTAGTCCTTATGCAGTTGCTCTGGAAAAAAAGACTCGTCTGTAGTTGTTTTTTCCCCCAAGGGCTGGACCTCACAGTTCTCTGGATTTATTCCAGAATTTAAAGGTACAGCAGCACAAATTGAACTTGCCAGACTTTCCAAGTTACAGCCTAGTTACCAAAAGGCTTTGAACTTTGCTTTTATGGTTGCTTGCACTCCAGTAGTGAATACTAATTATAGAACAAAAGAAGCAAGAAAAAAAAGTGAGCCACAGGGACAAGCTGCATGCCTTCTGATTCAAGCTGCTTTCCTGCCATACAAAGAGTTAAAAAAGCATTAATACAGTCTTGTCTTTCTAGATGTCAGGTTTTCAGAGCAGTGAATAAATTTGAAAATGTAATCGGGGTAAGTCTTAGCTTTACAATCCTCCACTAACTATAATTTTAACCCGGATGACTAGATTTTTAAAGTTTGAATATTTCTTAAGATCATATATTTGTACTTCTATGTACTAATATATATTACCGTACTTAATGGATCAATATATGGGAGATATTTTATCCTAGTGACTTCTTGTGTTTACAAACTATTTCTAAAGACATTTCTAAAATGGTTTATTGACTGGTAAACAGCAATCATTTTCTCTCAGGCGGAAGGGTTTTTGCTGAGGAAAAAATGTAATAAAATCCAAATCATATAATATGTCAATAGTACAAGCCATTGACCCCAGTTTACTAGCACTATCATAGCACGATGTATATAAATGTTATATTGAAAGAGGGGACCATGGAGGCCCCTAGAATTTTTAAAAATAATCTTATTGCTTTTAAAATAACAGAAAACAACATACAGGGCAAATACAAAGTTATGTAAATCTATATATACTGTATATAAAAAAAAACTTTGGGTGTTCGTGTGTTAATTTGTTAGTTTGTATGTGCTGTATCAGCTCCCACGCCCCCATATCAATCACACTCAAACTCACCACATACCTACCTTACCCTCTGGAGATGAACACTGGAAGGTCATTAATATTTTGGAGGGTCTGCACCCCAGAAAATGCTGCAGACCCTCCACCACACACCAGCAAACCTGCACTGTGCATGCCAGGCACATACGCAGCACAGCCCCTTAATTGAGCTGACTTTGCTGCGCTGGCCGCAAAGCAGCTGATTGAAGCAAGATAATGGCAGTGCTGGCTCTGGGGGCTTTGCCAGCTGATTGCTGCCCATTGCTTCTGGAGCCAGTGCCGCCATTATCCTGCTTCAAACATCCTGCTGATTTCTGACCAGCAAAGACCCTGGGCCATCTCAGCGGGCCGAGGGGGGGGGGCAGCCTCATTTAAGCAAGGTAGTTTGCCAAAGCCAGCTTTGTTCACACAGGGCAGGTGGAGTCCAGCCGGCTGGCTTTGCAACTAAGGGAGAGGGCCAGTTCCTTCCATGTGCCCAGCGGCACTGAGCCGCGGGACAAGTGGGAGGAAGTGAAGGATCAAGAGGAAGGAAAAACAGGAAGAAGATGAGGAGGGGGTGGAGGGGGAAGAAAACAATGAAGAGGAGGGAGAAGAGGAGAAGGAGGGGAAAGAAAATGATGAAGATGAGGAGGAAGGACAAGAAAATGGTGAAGAGAAGCAGGAGGAGGGGGAGGAAGATGATGAAGATGAGGGGGAAGAAGAGGAAGATGAGGAAGAGGATGAGAGGGAAGAAGAGGAAGACGAGAGGGAACAACATAAGGAGGAGCAGGAGGACTCAGCAACTTCATTTACAAATACATAATTTTCCCTTCACATACAGGACTGCATTTCCAAAACAAAAACAAAAAAAATACCCAGGCAACGCTGGGACATTAGCTAGTTATATATAACAAACAAGTGGTGTAAAGATGAAAATAGCTGCTTGTAGAATGTTTCGTTGATGAGACAGCTTATCTGAACTAGCTTAGGTCACCATAAAGACTAGTCTGTCATGAAGTAACTTTTCCACATACAGTAAATGAAGGTGCCATTAAGACAAAGTGGGCTCTGAACTCCTGGTATATTGGAAAAAACTTTGATTCAATAGCCGCACGTTTGTGGTGGATCTGATTGCCACAGCTCAGTTCAAAGTCCAGGCTAAGCTGTTTCTTCAACAATGTTTCAACTCAAAGTTCCAGTCCTACATTTTTTAATGTCTAATTAATTAATTATAAAGCTATAATTTATCACTGATTAACTCAAAATTTATCTACTAGGGATCCCATTCAATGTCCTCCTTCATATTATTTTTTATTTTACTTCCCAATCTAGCCTCCTGCCCTCGTGGTCTTCCATGCAAATACTAAGAAAGACCAGCCCTCCTCAGTTTTCTGAGATCAGCTCAAGTCGGCACATTTTCCTCACAACTAGGCCCATGTAAGTGTGTAACATATTAAATCTACACTCTCCAGGAATTTCACATATTTCAATAGTATAGATCTTAAAACAGAGCTCGCTAGGGGTAAAGAAAGGCAAAACTTAATTACAAATTGCAATATAGAGTGGTCTGATCAGTTGCCATACTTGATGCATTGGGGCAAACTTGCATTCATGAGAGTTCAAAATAAAAAAGAAACCCTAATTCCATTGCACCCAAATAAACTGCTGTAGGAGTATAGCAAATTAGGCAGCAGGTTTTCCCCATCTCACTTCTTAGCTTCTTCAGAAATTGGGCTGCACGGGATCATGGACCTGACTCTTTCTCCTGAATTTCTTCTCAGCCTAGCCTTCTCCAACTCTGCACAAAAAGAGAAAAATATCCTGGACAGTTTGTCTTAATTCAAGAAGTAGTTAAGCTATATAAGAAGAAGAACTCATTTCCTGTATGTTTCTAAATGTCTTCAAACATCACTGACAATTAGAGACTTGCAGAAAAAAACAGCATACTAGGATTATCTCATACAAACCAGGCTCTATGTCCTAATAACAGAGCAGTAACTGAGAAATAGTAACACACAACTTCCTCAATATCTCAGCTCTTATAGTTGCAGACAGATTTGCATCTTATCACAATATTCATTAATTATGCAATTACATAATCCGGCTTCCCATCGTCCAGTTCGCTCTCACAGAGAGAGCCTCCTTAGGGAACCGACGGCTTTAGAATGCCGTTGGGCTGGGCCCAGAGGGAGGGCCTTCTCTGTGGGGGCACCTGTTTGGTGGAATCAGTTGCCACCGGCCCTTCGTGTGATCACTGACCTCCGCTCCTTCCGCAAGGAGTTGAAAACACATTTATTCCAACTGGCCGGCCTGGACTAACAGGGTGGGGTGGGGTTTTTAAATTCTTCTAAAGTTTTAACCAGGGTTTAATTTAATAATTTTTTAATTGTATATAATGTATATATAATGTATTTTTATTCTACCCTGTAAGCCGCCCCGAGTCCCAGGAGAAAAAAATAAATTTGTTTAAATCTGCAGAATGAAGAACATCTGACAGACACCGACATGGACTGGACTGGATCATATTCCCCAAGGACATGGAAAAAATGTCAATACCAGCCTATTTTCCTTAGGCTGGTCTATGACCATAATAAAGATTTGATTAACTGAATGTCAATACATGGTATATAGGATAATCGTGTAAAAAAAAGTACAGAATATCTTACAATGTTTTAATAATCATCAGGAAAATACTGGACATGTAGTTAATGAAACTGTGTGTGTTGCTTGAGATTTCTGCCATGTGAATTAGATTTCATTTGATATCCAATCCCCCAGGACATACAATCAGGCATTTCACTGGATTAAGATAGATGTTCTAATTTATATGAAGCAAAGATTTATCTTCTGCAAACCCACCAGTTTTAATTACATGGGTGCTTGGTGTTCATACGCATTATGTTCTTCCCGAGAATCAAGAATATCACAATGTAGGGATGTAGTACAGGCAGTCCTCAACATACGAACATAATTGAGCCCCAAATTTCTGTTGCTAAATCAGACATTTGTTAGGTGAGTTTTGCCCCAATGTATGACTTTTCTTGCCACACTTGTTAAATAAATGACTGTGGATTTTAAGTTAGTAACACAGCTGTTCAGTGAGTCTGGCTTTGCTTGTCAGAAAGTCACAAATGGGGATCACATGATCCCGGGACACTACCATGGTCAGAAATATGAGTTATTTGCCAAGTGTCTAAACTTTGATCACATGTCCATTGGAATGGTTAAACGGTCATAAGTGTGAAAAACTGTCATAAGTCACTTTTTTCAGTGCCGTTGTAATTTCGAATGGTCACTAAATGAACTGTTGTAAGTAGAGGACTACCTGTATACGTGTGAATCCAAGCAAGATAGCCTTTTGCAATTGGCATTTCAATTCCATTACTGTTCATGGCTTTGAATTGATTTATTACTACTGTGGCCCATTTCCCTAGGCTAAATTCCATTGCTAGACCTGTGCTAAAATTTTTGCAGTATTTGTCAATGACTGGATTTTGATTTTTGATTTTCCATAAAGGTTCAGATCATATAAAGCAAATGTGAGATATTTTGGCGAAGCATTTTTTTGCTGTTTAGTAGCCAAGGTTTGTTTTCTTCAGAATCACTGAAAGTGGATCATAGCAATGACAAATAATAAGAGGGATAATGAGTTGTCCTAGATTACAGAGGTCTCCAAATTTGGCTGGCTGGAGAATTCTGGGAGTTGAAGTCCACAAGTCTTAAAGTTGTCAAGTTTGAGGACCCCTGTCCTAGAAGATGTCTCTCCTAATGTTAACAATCCCTTAATTCTTCATTTCTAACCACTAATTCTGTCTTCCACTGCTTAATTTTTTTAAGTAACATATTGTTACTAACACCAATTATTTCCAAACATTACTACTATGTGGTAACAATGACTCAAACCGTTTTTAAATAATCGATCCAGACCATATATAAATTGGTTTTTCACCATTTGCAAGTCTCCAAAACTATTTTATCAATCAGAAATTTATCTTTTGTACTTCTGCTTTTCCTTTTATTATACTGGAACGATGTTATCTTCTTCTAAATAATCCTGGATATCATCCTCTGTTATATTTCCAAAAGTGGATTGTTTCCTTTTCATTTGGTTTTCACCTCTGGTCTGATTAAAATAGTGGATTTTGGTTAACTTGGATGATTGTACCTCATACTCTTCAATTTTATTTGTTGCTTTATGATTTCCAAAGCTTCTTCCTTCTGATGCTAAGTCAATTTTTTAAATAAAAAAATAGGCAACCAGGCAGAGATCCCATTGCTAAAAATTTTAGAGCCACCCCTGGTTGGGGACCCCTGCTTTAATCGCTACACTTTAAGCTTTAATCGCTACACTAATTTTTGAATGATAGCTCAGTCAAGTCTGCTTCTGTAACCAGTACATAGTTTAATCAGGGAGA
>JANHFQ010006322.1:10755-23755 GCA_032468035.1 Aparallactus werneri | reverse complement strand
AGCACTCAGGATTCGAACCACCAAACTGCCGACCTTTCTGATCGACAAGCTCAGCGTCTTACCCATTGAGTCACTGCGTCCCTTTTATTAAGGGATTACAGGGTCATAAAAAGGAAGTTTTAAGTGACATAGACACAAGTCTTGAAGGAGAACCATAGAATGGATAGGATTCTTAAGGCCATTGACTCATTGCCAGAAACTAAGCATCCCTGGTAGAAGCTGTCTAGCCTTTGCTTGAATACAAACAATTGAACAGACCTCATCACCTCTCTTGGAATTGGTTCCACTGTCAATCTGCTCTGTTACAAAGGGTTTCCCCTCCCCTAACAATTGGAATCTGCCTTTTTAAATTTATTTTACTTATTTTATTTATTTGTCAAACATGTACAAGATAACAGGTATAGGTATAAATATAAACATGAACAAAGAAAGTTTATATAGGGATGGTAGGCATGCTGGTACACTTATGCACATCCTCTTTATGGACCTCTTAGGAAGGGGTGAGGTCCACGGTAGATAGTTTGAGGTTGAAGCTGTGAGGGTTTTCTAACATGTCTTCATCATTCTGTATCTTTCCCCATGAAGGACAGAAAGTACATCTTGATCTTGCAGGTGTTTGAAGAATGCTATCATATCTCCTGTCAGTCTTCTCTTTTCTAGACTAAACATGCCTAGCTCCTTCAAACTGTAGGATTTAGTTTCTAGTCCTTGTTTAACTGTTTTGAAGCTGCTCCACTTTCTCTGAACACTTCCTCAAGTATGAAACCCAAAATTGGATATAAAGTAGGATCTAACCAGTATAGAATAAAGTTTTCCTTCTCATTATTTGGAAACTATTTCTGAAAGTGCAGCTTAATATGGCATTTCCCCTTTTTTCTTTTTGCAACCTCTTCACAATGCTGATTCATTTAGCTGCATTCAGTTACTATTTAAAGATTAGAGTACAATGACTAAGTCAGTTATTCCTTATTTTATACCTGTGAGTTTGGTTTCTATTTCATAAGTAGATAAATTTGAATGTATCTTCATTAAGTATCATATTATTTTCAGCCCTTTTCTATTGTCAGACTTCCTGCCAGACTTGGCAATAAATCTTGATTCTCCAGATATTTAACTCCATATTCAGAGCCTTGCTTATAGCACAAGATTATAGATACCATATGGCAAAATAAATACTTTTGTTGCAGATAAATTATACATAAGCAGTTCTGCCTCTTGCAGAACACAAAATTAGTTTTTTTATGCCTATTCCAAGATTTAAATCATACATGTTTTCAACTCAACAGAATTTTCCCCTTTCTCTATCTGGCCTTGAGACTGGGAGCCAAACTAACCAGAATAGGTTCTGGTCAATTTGATAACCAGATAAGGTTTCTGCCTTAATGGATTCAGCGCTTGTTGCTATCAAGAGAGTTTTCAACTTTATTTCAAAATTTTTGGAGTACTAGCTATCTCAGTTTGTGGTATAATATTTGATAATCATTTTAATGTCTTCATTCAGTGAATTAAAATGGTGAGAGCTTAGAATTTAATCTTATAACAGTACCTGACTTTTATGATGAATGATTTTCAAGACAATTAGGTATCCCACTTAATTGTTAATTGCTATCTGTGGGCTGAATCCTTGACTAGAGCTGCCTTCCAAAAGAAGCTAAAAACAGCTCTTCTGGAGAGTGGTTGGGAGAATGTCAGGATTTGAATTTATTTTATATGTTATATGTTTATATTTTAAATTTTTCATTCAGATGTTTTAATTGTTCCAGTATTCCTGTAATGTGATAAGAATTTTGTAGGGTATAAATATACTAATAAAATTAAATTAAGGAGATAACAGAATTGTCATGAAGCCTGACTCAACTACTTTGGTAATCAAAATGCCATCTTGCCAAATCCTTTGCTGAAAATAGGAGAGATTATTAAAGCATGTTCATTTATATTAAATTATATTGCTATTTTCCAGTCATCTAATACTTCATAAGGTTCTTCAAATATCATAATAAAAAGATTGGCTAAGCAATCTGGTAGTTACTTTTGTATAAGTCATCTGGCCATAGAGCTGTGGTGGCGAACCTATGCCACGTGTGCTCCGCGTGGCACATGATGACCTCCCTGCGGGCACACTGGCCGTCGCCACCCCCACACATGCACGGTTGCCATTAGCAGGAAACGCAAAATGGGCCCTCCCACCCACCTGGGTTCCTGCCTGATCCTTTAAGCCTTCTCCGACACATAGCTGAGCTCCGCAGTAGCGTGGAGCAGGGTTTCCCAGCACTGGAGCTCGTGTGCGCCTATGCACAGGGAGGGGGAAATCGCGTGTGCATGCACAGGGCCCACGTGTGTGTGCATGTGCACGCACTTTCAACATGTCCCCCCCAAAAAACCTTTGCCACCACTGCCATAGAGCCTTGTTTTTATTTTCGGTATTCATGTCGGGAGATTCTTGTGAGATTCAGCCGCTGGAATTTAGCGATGACAAAGTTGTGTTGGACAATGTGCATCACTAGAAGGCTAGTCTATATTGCACCTAGAGTCCCTGCAAGAACTACATCATCTCAAGAGCACTGCTGTCCAATTGCTAAACGATGTCTGGCTATAGGCTTCGCCATCCTAGTAATTGTTCATACATAATTTTATTCATACTTTTATTCATGATTTGTATTGTACATTTTAAATATAATTCAATGTTCTGGTGTTTTATAGTTGGATACACATTTTACATACTGTTTTTATGAACTGTATGCATTCATGTTGTATTCTGTTATGCCATATGAAATAAAATAAAATGAATCTGGCCATAGATATTTAACCACATTCAAAATATTATAAAACGTATCATAAATATGTTTTTATTGATCTCAATATCTAATTCAGTTACTTCATTGTTCACAATTTCTTAACAAAATAATTATTTTCCTTTTTTGGGGAACAATAAATCCAAACGGGATCTGAACAACTTTTGCTTTTTTATCTGTTAGGATTTACAGCTTCACTGAGCAATTGGAATACTGCTTTTTCCTGTTAATTTTGAACTTGCCTTGAGAAGCTCTTTTTGTTCTTTTCATACTTGAGTTTTAGTTTTCCTGAAACCCTCTTCTTAGTTTCAGGCTATATGTATCTGCTGCCCCTTGGTGACATGGTTCTCTTTTCATTTTCATCTTCTACTGTATACATCTCTTCCTCTCCCCCCGCCATATTTTTTAACTTCTTACTAAACTTTTTTGGAACTAAAGAAACAAGTTTATAATGGCCCTTTAGATAATAATTGTAGGAATCCAAATTGAAGTATCATAGACAGATTGCTTGAACACATTTTGAAGAAGTCCACTATCTCGTGGCTGATTAGTTTGATCGTTCAACAACTCTTACTGTTAGGATTTTCCACCTGACATTCTGTCAGAACCTCTTTTCCTATAACTGCACTGTTACAAAACAGGGGAGATCTTGAATGTGAAACCTTTGTAGGCATTTGAACATTGCTATTGTAAGATCTTCGGTTGTCATTTCCCAAACTCTAAAATGCCTTGTTGCCATCAACACAAGTCATGCATTTGAGACAGAAGAGTTGATTTTCCAAGAGATGTTGGGATAAAGTCTCCCATGACTTACTAGATTGGAAAATCTGCAATTTACCTTTAAAAGCACCACCTACATTTTATCCTTTGTTGGACAAGTTATTGCAGATGCCAGAAATATTATTGTCTTTATTTATTTCTCTATTTATTTTAATAAAGAAAGATGGACTTTATAGCAGTCAAATCCATTCAGCTGGATTTGGAAGCAGGAGTGCATAATTTTAATTTATGGTGCTACTCTTTCTCCTGTTCTATTCTTACTGGGTTTTAAAAATAAATTGTATCCATCTGCTATTCCCCGCACCAGGTTTCTGTTATACTATTAAATCATTTGCTTTCATACTTTAAGGTCATATTGTTTATTTCCCATATTCTGAGAAAGAAGACACAGAAAACAAAAGCGATGAACTTTATGAGACATTATTCGGTCTCATTTTTCACTATTTTAATAAGGCCTCATTATAGCAGCACTCTGATTTCCTTCTACGTACTTAAGTCTTTTATCTTCAAAGCTTTTGTCAGCCACAGGATTCAGGATTAAGCCTCTTAATCAGACTTGCCATCAGACTAACACATGTCCATACCCTAATCAGAAACCTGAATGAAATAGCTCTTCATCTTTCTTCAATAGTACTTTAGATATTCCTTTTGACCCTCCACTTCCTGGAATTTCTTAGAAAAGCAAGATCCAAAGGACATGGCCACACAGGAGTAATGTGGTCTAAGACCTCCAAGTCAAACCAGTTCTAGACTCACCCAAGGCTTCAGCTGAATGGAAAGATGATTCCCCACTCTGGCTTTCCTCAATAGGCCATTGTTAAGTCAACTCTTTTGCATAGTTAACATCCTATCTAATTTTCAAAAGAGGTTATAATAATAATCTTGCTAGTCTAATTGTACTATACCTCTCCCTTCTTATATTTCTGTGAATTAAGGAGGTGTTTGTGCTGCTTCTGCACATTTTGTCTGTTCTGGTCTTAAGATATGTTTCACCTTTTGTTGCTTTACATATTTCCATCAAGGTTAATTTCTTAATCTCTGCACCAAATGGCAAACTGAAGTTTCCAAGACTAACAGTTTGAGACCTGCTAAACTATCGCAGTAACAGAATTCAACAGCTCAAGCAGGGATGATACCTTGGGGTAAACAGGGTGATACAACAGCAAGAATCCCATCTGTTTCCTAAGGCCTACATTCAACTGAATAGTTTTACTTCTGGTTATCTGTAGAATGCTCCCTCCGAGACCCTGCTATGACTAATAGAGAACAGTGGTTGCCTATCGCCCATCCCCTGGAGTTCCAACTGATACAAAATCTAAAACCTGAGTAGAATATAAAGGGGAAACTTATCCGAGCCTACCCACTTTTCAGTTATATATGCCAGATTGGTTCTCTCATTTGCAACAAGATCATGTATGAGAATGGACTTATTACAAACTGATCTGACATCCACAAGCAACAGCTGAAGCCCAGGGCTGCCACAATCTGCTTCCAGGAATGCATATCAAGAGTCAAATATGAGGATCTTTAATGTGTCATCTCCTAGTGCAGCTGGCCCTGATGCTCATCATACCTACCTCCTGGTTTTCAAAAAGAGACTGGACAACCATATGGCTGAAATGGTTTAAGGTCTCCTGCTCGAGCAGGGGGTTGGACTAGAAAACCTCTGAGGTTCCTTCCAACGCTATTATTCTATGTTCTATGACCATCACATTCTCCATGGTAGTGGCTGGCTCCCCCTCCTATTCCTTAGTTCCCACATATTGGTTAACTCCAGATTTTATCTGCTTCGGTATCTCTTAATCTGTTTTATTTCACAAATAATACAGGTCTATTAGCATTCACTGACAGTAGGTCAAACCCCTACCCTATATCCAGGACAACTATATTATAATCAACATTTATTTTCCTTTCAAATGGGATGATCTGTTATATAATTACTCAGTATTCTTTCAGTGCTCTGCTTATGTTCAGGATCATATACCTTTACTAAGAAGGTATCTTGATTAATGCAAACTTTTAACGGAAAATGAAAAGATACATTTAGAAAAAGGGATTTATTTTAAGAGTCCAAATCCAAGTTATTTCGATAGAAATATACATATATACAGCTTAAAGGCATTGTACTTATTGTAGAAAGGACAGTGATTTGAATGAACACAAACTTAATGTAATAAAACAGTACCTCAGGGTCGCAGAAAACATTACTTTAAATGTATAAGTAATTGCTATGCCTTTTACTCAAAATAACACTATGTACCTCAGTCCAAATAAAACTCCCTCAAAAGAAAGAAAGAAATATCTGTAATGTTTGTTACTAATTCAATGTCAGTTTAGCCCAGATGGCTTGGGCTTGAAATTTGCATTGATGAATTAACAAATCACAGGCTCCTGAGCTGGATTGGACATAGAGGTGGACTATGATTTAAAATGCCCATTCAATCACCCCAATAACGACTATGAGTTCTACACTTATGTTTGTGTAAAAACAAAGAAAGAAAGAAACAGAAATTATCTTGCTGTCATGCTGAAAACCATTGGATCTTATTTCACTATTTTAGAATTATACGAATAATGCTCAAACACTAATAATTCTAAAAGCTGATTCACACCACTCCAAAATGCACCAACAAAAAGCATATTTGTAAGAGAGGTGCATGTTTGTAAATACTGTACATAGGAAGAAGTGTGGTATCTGCCTCCACCTCATACTTGCAATGTAAATAATGGAGTATATGTAGCAAATAAGCATGATATGTAAGGAATGAATCAATCCTATGATTCCTCAACAAGGAAATACTTCCATGAACTGGCACTATTTTTTATAAAAAGTTTCAGGCTCATAGCATGAAAGATATTCCCCAATAAGTCTAATGAGCGCTGCAAACTGATATATGAATTTCAAGGCACTCAGAATCTCTCTCAAAGGTACATACACGCAGAGAGAGGAAATGGAACATTTGTAATCTTCTCTTTTACAATGAGATACTCAAAGCATGCACAGTCTAAATTTATTTTCCAGAAAACCAGAAAACTGCATTTTGACATGTAAACTGTCTAAAGTTCCTTCATCTGTCAGTCTTTCTGTCTGTCTGTGTGTGTGTGTGTGTGTGTGTGAGAGAGAGAGAGAGAGATATCTGTCAAAATAGGTATCCAAATAAGCCATCAAATTGTTATATTACATTTATGCAAGATAGAATGCTAAAATCTGGTTCACACAACCCAAAGATACACATATTAATTACAAAAGAATACAAGGTAAGAGTTGATTCTTCACTATAAGGAAGAAATCTGAAATTAGGCACATTGTGATAGATAGACAGATGAATATGAGAGCCTTGTTCAATAAGGCTGTAGGGCTATGTTGTCTCATATTCTGGATCACAGAACAGAATGATTTGGGAATCTCAAACCTAGACTGGAAGGAGATCACCTCTAGTATATAAGGCGTGCTGACTATGATTTAGCGAGAAAGCAAATGGCCATAAATAAGGGTAGACCTTGGTTGCCTGATCTTCCATGAACTTGTCCAGTCCTCTTTAAAGCCATCCAAATTTCTGCTGTTACTCACTGTTGTCAGCAAATTCCACAGATCAAACAACCTGCTGTATAAGAGAGTAATTCATTTTGATGATCCTAAATTGCCCTACATTTTGTGTCAATGAATGATCTCAAGTTCTAACATGGAGAAAGGGAGAAAACTTCTCTTCGATCACTTACCTATATTGTGAATGATTTTGTGGACTTCTATGCTGTTTCCTTTACCCTCCTTCATTTAAAGCTATAGTTTATTCTTGCTGGGAAGCAATTCCAGTCCCAAATCATTTCAATTGTCCATTTTGTACCTTTTATAGCTCTGTATCAGTTTCATATGTTGGGAGAGCAGAAACACAAACAATATTCTAAGTGTAATCACAACATGGATATACATTATATAAGGACATTAGGATCACCAATTCTATTTCAATTCCCTTTCTAATGATTCCAAAGACAGAATTCCTTTTTATTTATTTTCTTTTGTAACAGCAGCTGCATACCGAGTTGGTATCTTCACTGAACCATCCACCATGACTCTAAGATATGTCTCCTAGTCAGTAGCTGTCAGCTCAAATCCCATTAATGTTTAGGTGGTTTAAAATCCTTTTTGCCCTATCCATCAAAAATTATACCGTATTAATTTTTCTTACTGAAGTAATAATAGTTTACTCCATAGCAGAGCTTGTGATTTAAACACAGCATAGGTTAAACTGTACAGATATTTCCAATGACCCTTCAGAATTTTATTTTTCTATTGAAAGAAGTGGACTTCTAGATGCCATCAGCAATACAGTTCAATGCATGCATTAATGCAAGTCTCATTTACTATCATTTTTATATACATTCTTACAATCATAAATAAGAAATTTTAAAAAAGCAATAAAGATCATTTGAAACAGGCATGTCTTGAGAAACATGTGCATGTATATATGTTTGATTTCAGTACATGAATTCTAGTAAATACCTGAAACATGCTTTAACAGCATGTTATGATAGAGAGGAAGTGACAATGAACTGTTGTTCTCAATTGCTTCAACCTTCATAATTCAGTAGTTAAATCTAGCACGACTGAGGCCACTGGCACCTTTTCTTGCTCATTCTCCCTTGAAATGATTGAGAGAAGTTGTTTAATGGCAATGCACATAGCTCTTGTTCCTTTCACGGAAACACTTGTGATATCGAGCAGAAAAAGGCCAAATGATTTGGGACTTCTTAATTTCAGTACAAGTTCAAGCAGACATCCATAAAAATGTGCATAAATAATTGTTTACAGTTTTCAGACAGAAACTGAATTGATCAGAGAGTCACTTTGCTCGGCTGTAATTTCACGCAGTGTACTGTGACGCTCCATACTAGTAAAAAGGTTTCTTGATGGACTGCAGTCCAAAGTCTCTGGATCTCTTGTCTCTGAAGCATCTGTGCTTACCACACTTCCAGTTCGAGAACAATATGGAGGAAGATCTAAGTGATTCCGGGATCCTGTTTCTGAGGAATATGGAGGCGGAGGAAGATCAAACCATGGGGGTCTGCTGCAAAGTATAAATTACATGTCAAGTTACCACATGTATGAAATAAACAGCATCTGAATTTTGCTTCATCAAGTTATAAAGACACAAATGGACCACTCATTTCACTTATGTTCCCCATCATCCCATTTGTGACATTCAGAAGGCCATTCTGGATGAATTTAAGAATGAAAATGGGATTATTTTACTCCTCAGATGCTTCAAACCTTTGGAAATCTAGGGGACAAACTCTCAGCTTATCCTGTAATACCACTGTCTTCCAGTAACATTACTTGCAGCTTCCAACTGATCAGGGGAGGGTGTTCTATTCCTTGATCCTGGGAAAATGTCCCAGTTCAAATTACTATATTACAATAAAAATGCATACAAAATGTTCACTACTTCAATAGCCAAGTCACAATAGAACTGACTTGATGGGTTGACTTTTGGCAAGTAACTTTTGTTCAGAAGCCAGAAATATCCATTTAGCCTGTACCCAGGACTGCTTGGCCTCGGTATTATTAAACTGCAATTTTTTATGTTACTGGAAAAGAAAAATAATGAGTTGGTTAAAGTTTAAGAATTTTACTTTATGTTGCATTGTCCCTGGTATACTATTCCAAGGTCAACTATAGCTGTCAGCTCAGGGAAATTGCACATAGGTGATGGTGGAATCCACCAAGACTCAGAGGCTTCTCAAGATATATTCTGGCATCTCACAAACATACTAAAATTGTTTATACTTATGTGTTATTGTAGGATAAGCTGACCCTACTTTGCATTGGAAACAATAAGGAGGGGTGGAGCAATTCTGTTTAAAAGTATTGCGTCTCCCAAAATATACTTAGAATGGCTTCTCCCCACATGAAAACATAAAGTGATTTATGTTTTTTTGCAATAGATGGTGGGACCAAATTGAAGACAAGTTAGAAGTCGATCAGCATTACACAACTCGAAGCCACCCATCTCCATTATCACCACTGAAACCAACAAGAATCTTAGCAGCAAAACCAAGAAATTAATGGTCTGGCTTCATATGTTAAAAACATAAAAACCCCTACAATTTAGTTCCCATAACTAACTGCAGACAATACATTGAATTGTTATTGAAAGGGACTTCTCATTGATTTTTAAGGGCTACATCTTAAAAGCTTGGGAAGTTAAATTAAATTCTGTATAATGTGTATATGCATCACTTAGTGATAAATTATTAGTTGCCATGGTTTCGAATTAAAACCCCCCTTTAGGGGGGGGCAGAGACACTATAAATGGATTTTTAATTTTCCTCTATGGATCCAGATCTTCCTCTCAATATATTATCCCCAATATATTGTTACTAAGAAATACAACTGATTGTCTCTTTAGTGGAAACTGTGATCCGTTTGTAAGAATCTCGTGCACATCAAGTGATGCTATTAATACTAACATGCAATTTGTCCATTTACTCTAAAAACAAGCTTTTTAAAAATTAAATTTGTTTTAAATTATTTATAGTGATTAAGCAGCTCCCAAGCAATACCAATGAAGCACATAAATGCCCACTATATGTCACATTAGAAGATAAAGTTTGGAAACAGGTGTGTGTGTATTTTCTCCCTCCAGTTTCAGGCAACAATGGCAATACTAGCCAACATTCTGTATGATTTTTTAGGGCTCTGTTCCTCACTATCCTGGAAATACTGTACATATCTGCCTTTTTAAAAAGAACAAAGCAGTAAACACAAGTGAAAAGTGATCTTTTTGTGGGCTGAAAATGGCATCGTGTTGGCTCTAAAGCATCTTGAGTAGGGTACAAAAAGGGGTGTTAAAAAGAAAATGGCCTCTATACTGATCATCATTCTGATGAGCTAAATTGTAAGTGTGACCAAAAGATGGATTCCACATTATTTCCATGGCATACTTCAAATCTGAAAGAATCATTTTTTAAATCAGAGGAGAGACAGATTTCTGTCAGCAGAAATCTTTAAAGTGGATTCCTGTACTGAGGAGGAAATTATGCTCAGTGGTAAAGTTCAAACTGCAGCAATTGTGACTTGCCTTAATGACCGTAAATAGTCAGGCAGGAAATTTGGGTATAAATATTGAAGCAGTTTATGAGGCATCAACCCAGTAAAATCAATGCTAATGAAGCGAGGTTGGTACAGTTGTTAAAGGAAGCTATCATGAAAGAGAAGCATTGGGTATACAAAAAAAACAGAACAAAGGGTTTAAAGCACAGGAGAAACCCCACTGGTTACATTACTGCAATGTACCTTTGATCTAGCACAGCTTCTGAATAAGATGGTGGTGAATCTAAATCTGGAGGTCTATGATAGCCCTGGGTAGACATATACTGGACCCCATTGTTAACGTTATAGGTGACATTGCACTGATGTGGATGATCAAGGACGACAAGACGAGACAAGAGGACAGGATGCTGCAGTCGATGTACGGGAAGTGTCATGAGGTTGTTGCGTTTTCGCTGATGGTGTAAAATTAGGGCCAGGAGTGCCACCACCAACACAAAAATAGCAGAGCTGCCAATGATTGCATAGGTGATGCTGGGATAGAAGATCAGCTGAGGCTCTGTTGTCACGTAATTCTGATTGCTGTCAGCTTCTGTAAGTGAGAAGAAAAAGAGAACGGTACAATTAATCTCTGCGAAATAAGATGCACTTTTCGATATATCTCTTCTCTGCTAATTTAACACCATTTGCTAGGCTTTTCATCAAGGTTTGCTTTTGCTTTAGAAAGTGTGGAAAATTGGCTTCTCAAAAACAAAATAAGCATCGACTAACTTCAATTGCATATTTCCTCCCACCTGCTTTGGAAGTTTCTGTTTGAAACTCTTATTGACTATGAAGGAAAAGAAAGCTCAATACAGAGACTCTTTCCTTGTGATTTAGCTTTCAGTAAACAATTGAATTTAGACAGTCACATCAGTTTCCATAGTCTAAGATTTAGGCAAGAATTCAAATCTCAGGCATCTCATTCCATTGTTGATTTACAGAAATCTCAAGCCCATTTACCTATTACCTGCCTATTGTATAATTTCTAAATCCAGTTGCCTGGAAGTGTCTCTTCAAACTGAAGTATAGGTAATCAAATGCACAACTATTCATATTTCTGCATTATGTATTGGTTCTGATTATGCAGTACCAAGCTGTTATTACTTTCCCCAGAAGAAATAACATACTGCATTGTAAAAACAAAACAAAATCTGAAAACTGCATTCAGTTATTAAAAAATTGGCAGGTTGTTATTTTTAACAAAACCAAGAGCCTGTACAAGAAAATAATTATGAAAGATTAAATTTACTATTTTTTCCACTATAGCGGTTTGATGCAAGAAGTATACCAGGCTACCTATTTTTTTTATTAAACCCCTTTTAATATGCTGATAAGCAATGGCTTGCATAGTATAGATCTTGAAGTTGACAACACATAATAATGAGAAATCTAGACACCCATTATAACATAACAATGGAAAGTAGCATTCTGAAATTTAGCAAACATACATTCTAAAATCAAAATTTATCTTCTTTCTCAGTTTGGACATTACAGCACTATAACACCTTACATATTAAAATGCAGGCTGCCTATTCTATGATACGTATAAAAGAGATCCAAGTCAGAAAAGACTATAGATTTTAAACTTATTTGTTTATATTTCATATTTCTATCTATGTTAATTACATCCAAAGACCTCTATTTTGATAATACTTGGCTTGCCAGCTAAGAAAGAAAAGAAGAAGAGCACAATTATAGTCCTAGATTGTTTTACCATACTTGAAGACATACTAAACCATAGTTCTAAAATATTATTCCTGAAAAATATGTTTCCTCCTACAGACCAAGTTGAAGCCACTGAAGGAAACCAATGTCTCTTGATCTCAATATTCTCCTTTGATATGAAATGATTCTGAGGAAAAAACACTTTTGTGTGTAATTTATCTCAGCAATTCCAGTGGGTTTACTGTCTACAATCTCAGTAGCACATTACATCTGAAAATGAGAACAGGACAGAAGACTTGCAATCATGTTTACAATAAGGACCGGCTTAATTAAGAAACTTTAATTAATTAATAGGAACAGTATTTACAATGGCTGAATGCATATGACTAGGAATAAAGTCTGCAATTACTTAGACTATCACCAATATTATTGATAAAATTACAAAAATAAATAGGAATACTTTTGTATTTTATCTTATAACTGAATAAAATGTTAAACTGATAAAATTAATTTTTTCTAGGAGGCTCATATGATGATCAAGAATGTCAGAATCAGCAGCAGTGAAGATTTGATAAGCAATATACGAACAAGTGTAAGCCAAGTTAAATAATAGATTGAACATAGTAATTATATATACTAAGGTGTATATTCAAATTCTTTCTTGGCCATGCAT
>JANHFQ010006314.1:34994-51949 GCA_032468035.1 Aparallactus werneri | reverse complement strand
GCACCACCTTTAGCTTCTATCAGTACAAATGCCAGGAGCTGAAGACCATTTAAAGCTTTTATTCACAGGCTATATAAACAGTTCCTGCAGTCTATAGTAAAGGAAGTCAAGTGGTAATTTAAGAGTCATACAAGGTGCTTGACACAGTACAACTATGGCTTCCAGGCAAATAAAAAAAGTAAAGGATTCCCATTTTCAATAAAAGAATGGAGCCTGTATACTTCCTTCCATCCCAGTAGCTGAGAGCAGCTGTAAAATGCAGGCGATCTCTTCAATGCCTCCCTTTCATAAAGATATCTTAGATTCCCTCTCAGATATCACTGCTAGAAAGGAACCACTCATGCTACTATCAGCCTTTAAAATTACTTCTACTCTTGTAAAGGAAAGTGGAATGGATGCATATTATTGTGTGAACGAATTGAACACTTCACATTTTTCCCCAATATGGAACCAGGGAAAAGAAGGCTGTTTTAATGGACAGAAGAAAGTAAGAATTAGGGAATCTTTTGTTATCCAGGGAAGGTGTGAGGGCCAGGTGTTGCTGAGATGTTGCAAGCTGAACAATGAGCAATGTCAGTGACAGCGATACAACAAAAAGTTGATGGGACCTACAGTTCTGGAGCTGGTTTGGCAGCCTAGTGCCAGACAGGAGCGTCAGGTGATACCTGGGACCAAAGTGCATACAATTTGGCTTGTTAAACTACTAATAGATTGTGTAATAATAATATGTGAGAAGGACCTTGAGAAATATGGGACATAGCCTACAGCAGCACAATGGGTAAAGAGAAAAGCTCAGGAGAGTCTTTCACTTCTCAGACTATAAAGGAAATGGTGGGAGATTTGTACTTTCAAGCTTGTAAGATTCTGTTCATGTAACCTTACAATAAAGTAGAATAAGCTCACTTGGGGGTCGTGTTTCCTGACTGGTCAGCCTGGGAAGGCTGACAGCTATCTTGCAAGTCTGAAAATAAAGATCTCTCTTAGAAAAGAGCCTGGATTTTATGCTCTTGCTGAAATCATCTGCTTGATGAGTCTCAAACTGTTGTATGTGGATTGAGAGATTAAAGGATAACAGGATTAACTGCTGTTAGACAGAAAGATCGGAAAAATGACTGTTTCTTCTCTGGGTGAGACACAAAGGGACTGCACTTTATCTCTGGTAGATCACCTGCTGATCTGAAACTAGAGAAAAGATCATATGGCAGCATGGCATCAGGTATCATCACTTAGCTATGATATCACTCTTCCAACAGAACAGTGATGCCACAAATGTCCTATAGCTCACTCAAATCTAGCAAGACCTACTGGATATGTTGCAGAGTAGTGCAATGTTGCACTACTCTGGTGGAAGGTGTGCAATTTGAGGTCTTCCTAGAGTCCCCTTTTGCTCAATGAACAAATAACAGCTATAACAAGAAAGGTTTTAGTTCAGCTACATCTGACACATTAATTATGCCATTTTCTGGGTTGGGAAACCCTGTTCTTGGTCACTCGTGTGGCTTATTGGATTGCTGTGATGTGTTCTTTATGAGGTTATCCTTGAACACACCCAGAACCTACAATTAGTCTAGGATGCTGCAACATGGGACACCCCATTTTGCCCATGTGATGCACCTTCATTTCATAAGCTAAACTGGTTATCATTTGAATTTCAGGCATACTTCAAGGTGCTGGGTGTCACCTATAGGTTCTTCATCATTAAGGCCCTAATTACCTGTGGGATTGCCTTTTTCAATTGTTTCTACCCACCTTGCAAGATCAAGCTATGGTAGGCATACTCTGGATCCTTAAGACTCATCATGGACAAAGTGTTTGTGGCTCCACTTGTTGATACTTCTTTTATGCTATATAATTGTTTGCTCTTCAACCTGAGTTGTTTATTTTTCTTTCTTATTATTGGATTGTGGTTTTGTTGCTAGATTTCCATTATATCAATGTATGCTACCTCGAGCTGCTTCAGCAATTGAGGCAGTCAATGAACTGATTAAACACCAGCACGCGTGCACACACACGCACACACACACGGTATCTGTTAATGGAATATACATGTGTGAGGATAGGACTGTATGATCACACTGAGTTGACATTATTCCCTTTAAGCTCTGGCCCATTCTCTGCTTCTTTTAGTATGTTGATATAAGAATGCATCCTATATACACAACATGTAAGACTCATTATTGCAAGGAAGGAATGCATCTTTTGTGCTGCACAGACCACATAAAAATATGACAGTGTACATGCACATACCCCAATCCATCCATCCATTAATGCATAGTCATCTTATACATCATGCCCTTCTACATTAAAAAAAATCTCATATGTATTCGTAGAAGATATACAGAATATGATGTAGAAATATAATCCTCTCTGCAGAATGTTTCAGAAATATATACTGTAATTAGGTTTTCTAATGAAAAACCGCCATACATATGACTGTGAATCTGTTATGACTTACACTGATCATACTTCCTTCTAACTAACCTAAGAGACACATTTTATTATAAAAGTTTAATGAAGTTTTTTTCTTTTTTGCAAACTGTTAGAAACCTTTCAAGTTCACACAAATGACATTGTAACAACAGCTGTAAAACCTACAAATGACATAGTAACTACAGCTGTAAATCCTTGCAGTTTAAGCATTCAAGTATGCAAGTATTCATTTCCATGTGCAAACTGGAACAGGGGTGTCAAACTCGCAGCCCACAGGCCAGGTGCATCATGTGCTGGCCCCACCCCCACCCAGTTTAGCAAAGGAGGGAAAAGTCCTGATACGTCTCATGACACCGCCGTGATGACGTAAGTTTAACACCCCTGGTCTGGAAGAACGGAGCTCACCATCAGAAAATCAGATTATGACTGTATCTTTTCTAAGTAGAAAATATTAAAGGGCATAGCTTGCAACTCATGAAACTTACATGTTTTAGTAACACTAGTTAAACAGTACAATTGCAATGATTCTCTATACATTAATATCAAGTATTTCACTACTATAATGCGCAACACACTAGGTCTACTCTTCAAACAACTACAAATACAGCAACTAAGCTTCTGACAATACAAATTGCATCTAGATAAAACAAACAGCTTCACTATCTGCCAAACTACTTCTAACCCTGGTGTGCACATGTATCACCTCTCCTGCAGGAGCTGCATTGGTTGCCAATTTGCTTCTGGGTGCAATTCAAGGTGCTAGTTGTCACCTTTAAAACCCTTCATGGCTTGGGACCAGGCTTTCTGAGGGACCGTCTCTTGCCGGTCAAGTCTACCCGACCCACCAGAGTGGGGAGGCAAGGAATGTTGCGGGTCCCATCCCCTAGGAAGATACACCTGGTGGGACCCAGATGAAAGGCCTTCTCTGTGGTGGCTCTCTCTCTCTCTGGAACATCATTCACCAGAGATTAGAATGGCTCCCACTCCAACACTCTTCCGGAAGGCGCTTAAGACCTGGTTCTGCCAGCAGGCCTGGGGAATGCAGAGCAGGATGTAGCCCATTAAATGGCTCATGTGATGTGTTGTTGCTGGGGCAGGGGGTTATTTTATTATTTTATTTTATTATTAATTTATTATATGATTCTCTGTTTTATTAGGTTTATTGTTTTTTATATGAGGTTTTTATATTCTTCTAAGCCGCCTTGAGTTGCCAAGTGCGAATAGGTAGCAATATACATTTCCTAAATAAATAAAATAAATAGCAATTCAAGATACTGGCATGTTTAATATATTTAGAATCTGTATTGGTCCAGACTAGGGGAACACTGTCACATATGTGAATTTATATATACTATAAGATTGTCAAGAGAAAGTTTCTTTCAAGATGGTTCACAAGCGTAAACAGAATAATACTCCTCTGTGCTGGAATGGTATTGTAGCACCATCTGATAACCTTGGTCCTTTTAGGACTAACTTCTGGCTTATGTTTGTTTTCACTTTTCCTTGCTTTTAAATAAGTATGCTAATAAGTTTTATTGCTGCCATTTTATACTCTGGTTTTAATTGGAGCTCTATCCTTCAAATTATCGTATTAGAACAGAAATTGCTGCAGGCTTTTAAAGCATTTTTGAGAGAGCTAAAGTAAATCTCTACGGATGCTTTCTGGTTAGGAACAGATCCCAAAATCATTAAGCTTTCTAGTCACTGCCATCATAAATGCCTCCTCCTTTATCATAGAACTTAAGCACTATGGCATTTTAACATTACTTTTATTGTAAGTGGAGTTGTTCATGTATTTTTTATTGGCCATGTTCCTGTACTTTTAGCAGAACAGATAAGCAGAAATAAACCATGTGGATTATTTATTTATTTTTTGCTCTTCACATCTAATCCAGCTCAGGAAAAGATACACCTGTTAAATTCCCACCTAGCAAGCTGGTGTTAGAAACAAAGGCATCAGCAATACTATAGTTTGAGGAAAAAAAACACACATAATGCTATATTTATTGGTACAATACAACATGATCTAGGCAAACTTCTATCTCTGTATAACTCAAGAAAGTCAGTGTAAGATGTACTTATAGGATTGTTGGTAAATCTTGGAATGCTGCTTCAATGTACACTGTAGCCATCCTTGCAACCTCTTATAACTAAATGATACGATTTATGCAATCCATTGCAAATGACTTTCTAATCTAAACAGGCTAACTTGTGTATTACTCTCAGAAGTATAATTATAGTAAAAAGGCAGGTGCAACTCCTAAATGTGCATATGGACAACTGTCACTATATTGAAATTCGTGAGCCATACAGACAAGGTGGTACAGCAGGTGAAGACAGTACTGCTGAGATATAAGACCTGGAAGGATTTTGTATAATGGAACTTAAAATCGCAACAGCCATTTCAAAACAGTGGCTGAACCTTTCCCACCTGGGCATATGTAAAATGGAAAGCAAGATTAAATAGCAGATATAGTCCTATTATGGCAGCAACCTTTTCTATTGATGAAAGTTGTGCTGATTGTAATTAATGGGAATTAGAAAACAAAACCTGTCATATAGTTCAATCTTAGATATTGGAAATAGCTTTCCAATAGATATTATTTCAAATATTGTTCAGAAATGAAAGATGGTTTCCTATGCTGATACTGTTACAAGAAGCTTACATGTTTATAGTTTTTTTAATCATGTGTCTGTCTCCCAGACAAAGCTTACCCAACCGATTTTAACTTTATTTATTTATTTATTTAATTCAATTTCTATACCGCCCTTCTCCTGGAACTCAGGGCGGTGTACAGGGCAGAGTTAAAACACAGACACAACAATACAGTTAAAATAGAATTAAATAATTAGCCCCATTAAAACAATTAGGAATTTAAAATTTAAAACTTCCATTACATCCTGCTAAATGATTTCAAATTTATAACATGGATCAACAGAAGCTGTGTGCTATTCTACTATACTAAAATACCATGTTTAAACCACTACACACTTTCTAGTAAATAGGCATTTCAGAGATAGCAGAATCAGTCGCCAATTGACTGTCTCATTTTCTGGGAAAAGAGATTTCAAATCTCTGACTTGCAAAGATCACAGAACTGACAACTGAAAGAAGGAAGATTAGTTCTGAAGAGTCCTTTCTCACTTGATAAACTTTATGGTCTTCAGAAATGTCTTCAGTACCTCAAAGAGAAGTAGCAATATAACTGTAAATATTCTATTATTGTTCTACAATCCTGTAGTGTTATAAGGAAAAGCAATAGAAAAGGGAGCTGATTTTATTGTTTTGTTCATCCTTGTCATTCAGACCATCTCTTTCTCATGTCTTCTACATCCCAACTTGTTTTTAGTTGCTTGCATTTATTCGGAAAAAGTATTAAGAAGTCTTAGTGTGCTTTGTGGATTGTTAAGAACCACTTTCCATTGTTACAATCTTTTCGGAATGGTTTGTCTCAACCTTTGTATGAAGAGATACAGATGTGGCTGTTCTGTATAATCAACTTTGGTCAGTGGAAAGGGAAGGAAGCAATGTTGGACTGGTTTGTTTTAAGAGAAAGACGCTGATATAATATAAGTTTTAAAATGGCACATAGAAGAAAGCATCCCTGTTACACGCATATAAATGAAGTAAAAATTTAATTAGGCTGAATCATAACAAACCTTTTTAATGCTACCATAGCTAGAAATTAGCCACCCACTACATTCAGAAATTAAATAGAGTAAGCTATAAACGATATTAACAAACGATATTATTATTTTCTCTGCAAGATGAACCTCCCATGATGAACATTTTTTACAAAAGGATTTGGTGCTTTCAGTAATTTGGGCTGAGTATTACTTAAGAGAATGGAACTATTTCCATTTTGTGCATCTGGAAAGGAAATTCACAATTCTTTCCTTTTTCAGAACTACTTTGCCAAGGAAGTAGCAGTAGTTAACTAAACAGACATCACACAATGACACAAACATGTAGCAGATGTAATAAATAAAATCAACTATAAATCTCATAGATACAAATGTGTAACAGATATTATTTCTTTTTAATACTCTATAATAATAGATTTGTATCTATGAGATACCATTAAGAAGATCTTGCTTTTCAACATAAAGTAGCAAATGAAATTAAATAGCAATGTACTCACTTATTAACATGTCTGCATGCTCTTTTTCTGTTCCCTACCTAATAAAAAACTTTTGTATGAACTTTTAAAGACTCTTAATAAATATTTTGGAGGTTGTTCTGTATATTAACATAATGGATTTTGGCAAAACATAATAATATCTTTGAACTAACAGACCACAAAACTCCACAGAATTTAATGGCAAGTTTCATTCAATAATTTATTGATTAGCTGCATTCATTTCCTGCATCTGATTTTATACTAATTGTTGAATGTTCATGGAGCTCTATTTTAAAGAAAATATTAAAAAGTAAATAAGAGACATTTGAAAAAAATTATAGGTAATTTAAGCATTGATTGCCAAATAAAAGTTAATGCTCCTGGCTTAGAAATAAACTGTACAGAAATCTGTAAAATTTTCAAGAAACCTTATTGAACTAATTATATTGGCAAGTACAATTTCTTCCTGTTGTTACTTAAGAGTAATTTTTAAAAAGAAGTGAAATTAATCATCTCAAAATGTTCACACACACATAAATTTCTTCCTTGACAAAAAATCAAATATGTAAAATAAAACACCACAGAGAGAAACACAGTATTAAAAATAACACAATTATTTAATTTAAAAAAACAACAACCCTCCAATATGTTGACAGCACTAAGCACATTTTTATGCAATGGCTTTTTTTTAAAGGAAAAAAAAAGATGCCTCTGGAAGCATATAAAGTGAAACCTACAAATGACATAGTAACTACAGCTGTTAAATGCTGGCATTTGGTCTTTTTCTCCATTTTCAAAAAACAAACTCAAAAGAAGTTCCTAATCTGTTTCTTCAAACCGAAGAAATGTGGAAAAAGGCCATCCTGCCAGTGGAAACATTCAAAATCAGAAAGCTCATGCTGAGGTTTGTTGCCGAGGCAGCGAACGGTCTAAAAAGGAACTTCTGCCAACTCAAATACTGTTTGCTTTCACACCCAAGAACAAACGGTGTGCGTGGCGGAGGCTTCCTCAGGGCTTAGTGCAGCTGGACCAGGCTGAATAAAGGTAACTAATGTCACAGCTACTGTAAATTTGTTCTCATTTTTCCATCAGTAAGTCAGATTCAATGGAAACTAGAGTATGTTTTTCTCAGAGCTTTCAACTTTCCACAAAGATAGATGAGACAGATGAAACCTTCTGTGGCTACAAGCCCCCTTTTAAAAAAGTAAGATATAAAAAGAAAGAGCAATGCGCAATAGAGATACCATCTATTCCTTCATGAGTGAATTGCTCAGGAAGATCAAGCTAATTCATGATGGATTTGTGTATCCCAATGCCATGTGTGATTTTCTGAAGCTGGAAATGCTGAAGAACTGCAGCCTTCATTATAACCTTATAAATTAGAGACACCAAACCCTGCCAAAACTGACATTATTACGGGGAGGGTTCGGCTCTGTAAAAGAACTGGCTCCGTCTCCCACCTCCACCATTTTCTAGGGCACAGCAAAGCTGAGCCAGAATAGTGAGTTTCACTCTGCAGTGATTAAAGTAAGGTGAAGATACTCACTGCCACAGGAAAAGGCTGCCATGCATAGATATTTTAGAAGTGATTCCTATGCCTGTGAAAATAAACAATACTGAACTTAAGAAAATGCCACCCATCTAAGGATTTAAGAAATAATACAGAGGCTATACCAGAAAAGCAAAATTAAGATGTACCTGAATTATATTTTATTTAGTGGAAGAGAAATACTTTTACAATTAAACTATGGTCACAATCCAATGTAATAGTAGCCTCATCTATTATTTCTCTTAGAAATCAATTTGGAAACATAATATAGGCAGGAATGAATGAAAGAATCCTCCATCTAGAGGAGGAAGGAGGGGGAAAAAACCTTAAATGTTATCAAATCTTTTTTTCTAGCCAGCTGGCACAACCAGAATCAAACACAGTTAATCATTTTAAGGAAGAATCCTTTTTCCAAGCAGAAAATCACACTATTTATTCCAAAACTCCTACTCGATACTATTTTTTTTCAGAGTATGAGTGCCTAGCACAACATAGTCAAATGGCATGAGACATAAATATATGTTTATAAAGGAAACCACAAATCTGCAGCAAGGAGGAATTCTAATCTTTATCTGACTATCCCAGATATATGCTCAAACAAGGTTTCTATACATTTTAAAATACCACCTAGACTGATTACATATGCTCAAGTATAGCCTTGACACGTTAACAGCTACAGGCTTCCAAGCACTATTATTTTTTTTTAATTTACAGTTTACATAACCAGATTAAAGCATGTCAATCTAAACATTTAGCAATGATATTTTCTCCTTCTGAATAATAAAGAACTAGGGGGAAATCCCTATAGTTCTTTGAAAACTATAATTTAGTAATTTAGAAACAATGTTTTCTCCAGTGCTTCTCTAATAACTGTGCTGTGTTGTTTATTTCTTTCATCACTTCCTACCTTGTCTGGTTGCTGGTGAAAACCAACCAGGAAGCCACAAGCACACACTTCAGCCTCTCGCTTTTTCAGGCCACAATTCTCCAATGTTAGGTTGCTGCCAATGTCCTTGCAAACCAATGTAAAACAGGCCACAAGGTTCACGTTAACTGCAGAGTGTTACTACACTGAACATCTGGTCATGAATGAATGGATTGCCCACTAACACTCTGTACTGGGAAGCTGATGAAAAATTCAACATTTTCCTTGTTGGCGCAGTTGTTTTGGAGAATTCTCTAGAGCTTCCTGAATTATATGAAGAAAATTTCACTGCAGCAATCTATATCTGTGAGAACAGCTGGTGTTGAAAGGGATCTGCTGCTCTCTGCGTGCTGGGGGACCTCATGTTGGATCATGATACTTTTGCTACATTTGTCCTTGAAAACTTAGCCCTACCTTTGTGGTAGCAGTTAAACAAAGTGACAGCAATGGTTCTTAACAGTTGCCTTCAGCACAGCAGGAAGGAGAATAAATGGTAGGAAAAAAAGATCTTGTACAGCTGATGGTCAATTCAGAATTTTATAGGAGCTCCTATTAATGGTGGAAAAATTTTCCTGGTAGAAATAAGATTTAAAAAACAAAAACAAAAAAGTCCCAGTGATAAGTAAAACAGTGCATGTTACATCCTTCAAATATGGTTTTAGTTGGCGTTCTTTTCCCCTAATTTCAGTGCCAATATTCAGTCATATTTATCCTATAAGTGAAAATAAGCTTCTCTTTTAAATACTTGAAGAATTACAAGAAAAATATTGCACACAACTGAACATCAGAGCATCTTGAGTACAATCAATCTCTTTATTACATGGAATGCTTTATTTAAGTTAAATCACTCAAAAGCTTTGAAAGCAGAACTATTAATTTCATCTGGAATGAATAACAAGCCACAAAACTGTAGTTTAAAAAAGAATTGCTTTCTTGATAGGACAATAAATAAGCCATACACTGTTCTTTCTTTCTTTCTTTCTTTCTTTTTCTCTCTTTCTCTCTCTCTCTCTCTCTTAAAGGAAGTGGTAAACTTAAGTCATGCTAAATTTAGGCTATTATCTATGCAGCATAAATTTCACTTCTGTGTATAAATGCTAACTTGCATATTTCTCCATGGTAACTAAACTATGATTAAAACAACAGTGAAACCAGTCTTTAAAACCACCTGTTTTAAGTAGGAACAATCTAATTTACAAAAAAATAAAAAAGTAAAATAAAAACCTAAATTTCAGACATGTCATGGGAATTTAAATCTCATTTTCCCCAATTGAAAGCCTTCATTTCCATGATCTAATTGTAAAGTACATGGTTTGGGTTGGAATCATTCTTCTTTTAAAATCATGTAATTTCTTCACATATTGTTAACCTAATATAAGTAGTATTTTAAGATTAGAAAGAATAAGACTTTAATAAGCCTTTAAAAAAAGGAAATTATTTTGCTCCTTGAAAGGATTAATTTATCTAGAAAGCGTCTATTTTTATAATATGGCAAAAATTAAAGAAATCAAAACCCTGTAACTAAAATTCTTATTAATTATGGTTAAGACACCTTCAAAGCCTGTCTTTTTATTAAGATACCCTTGTTTTTTCTAATGGAGAAATTGATAACTTTTAGGGATCGTATTAAATAAAGATAGCCAACGTATGATATGAACTTGTCTAATTACAGTATTCAAATTTTGAATATTTTAATAGAAATGCTAAATATATATGTGTTTAATATCTAATACATGTAATACGGTAATAAAATATATTACCTATAATCTGAAACACACCATTTATGGTGCATAACTCCAGATACCCAATATAAAATTTTACTGGAATTTTAAAATTTGCTATTTTTTCTGGATCTCATTGTAATAATTTCCATGTATCATTAAAAAGTTAAAAAGATTTAACTGCAATGCTGTATCATAAAGACTTACAAAATATAATTTAATGTTCAATTTCAAGAATCTATTTTCCTTCATTTACATCACACCATTTCTGCAACAACAATGAATATGGCTGTAATATTTAGCCAATCAACCTTTATAATAGCACTAGGAAATATTGTGGGTGAAACTAAGAAACGAATACAGTGCCATTCCTGGCAAGTGGGAACTTGAATGCTAAACTTGTAGTTCTTCCTTTAGTCCACCAAAATAGTTGTTGATAGATAACATATGTGATAATATATCCTGAAAGTAGCACACAGCTGTTTATTATGCCATATATTATTTTAGATGATATACAGTAAATCAATCAGTAGCTACATTTTAATAAAGCCATGATTCCAGAAGGATGTATGGATTATGTTTCCAAAACTCTGAAACTTTAAACTACGACTTACAACAATTTTCTGAGATCACAAACCTTTTGGGGCAGGCAGTAGAATGCCAATCACAATAACTGCCATGGAAGAAACCATGATCCACCACTCCTGGCCTTGTTTCTTCTGGGATTTTTAGAAAAATTTAATATATTTAATTACTGTAGTCCCATTACCTTTGAAGTATTAGCCTTTGGGATCTGGTATGAAACAGTATAAGTCAAGGTTCATTCTCTGAAAATCTATCTGTCTCTTCATGGATGTTTGAAATTCCTTCTTTGCCACTGAATATTGTCAGAGCTGATTTATTTAGCATATGGCAAATATGTCAGAGCTGAATATGGATGCTACTTGGATCTAAAAGGAGCCTAAGTAGATAAACACCATTAAATTCTTGCTATGATTTTATTTAGTTCATACAATCATTCAGTGTGCCATTAGCTAGTATGAAGAATAAACTCCCCTCCCTCACCAGTGCAATTACAAATAGTCCCTGATTTATAACCAGTTGCTTAATGACTGTTCAAAATTACAACAGGGCCCAGAAAAGGTACCTTATGCCAGTAAAGCATTTTTGGCTGTCAAGATGTGTCATACCCATCCTCCACATGACCGCACTTCAGGTGATTAGTAACCGGCTCACTTTTATAACCAGTTGCAGCATTTCGTGGTCACATGGTCACTACAACTGGTGATAATTGGAGGGGGGGTCTGGCATTTTTTGCCAATTTCCACAGAAAATGCCTATTCTGGAGAATGGATTTGGACTTATGACCAGTGTTTTCATTTAACATGAATGTGTCTTGACTTAATGACCACAACGGTTCATTTAATGATCACCAAATAAAAGGTAGTAATATCAGTTCCGCTCACATGGTGCCTCGACTTATAACTGTAGTGTCTTACGACCAGCAATTCAGTCCTAATTGTGGTCATAAGTCAAAGGCTATGACAGCAACCAAATACTACCTGTTCTTGGTCATCACCAGTTTCAACTGATTATTTCAGGTCTTAATGCAACAATTCTATGGAGTCAAATTAACTTCATAAAGTTAAAGTTAAATCTTAACTTAAGAGTTAAGATTTTGACTTGTGTATTCCTAAAACGTTAAATTTTTGTCCTTCATTCATTCTGTTGTATGTTTTGGACCACTGATGTTCTGGACCACTGATGTTTTGGACCACTGATGTTACAGAATTCACTGTTAGAAATAGAGCTATTATTTACTTCAATGATTAAGTTTTGCAGATCCTAAGACAAGAAAGAATGTCTAAACCATGACAATTTGAAGTTCTTATTAGGTTTTTTTCCTGCTAAATATAATAGCATAGCACTTAGATTTATATACTGCTCTACAGTGCTTTAAAGCACTCTCTGAGTGGTTTACAATGTCAGCATATTGCCCCCAACATTCTGGCTCTTCCTTTTATCAACCTCAGAAAGATGGAAGGCTGAGTCAATCTTGAGCCAGTCAGGATCGAACTCCTGGCAGTAGGCAGAGATTGCTTGCAATATTGCATTCTAACCACTATGCCACCACAGCTCCTAATGCCTGATAAATTTCACTTTTTGACTTATGGACCTAAATACCATTTTTCTAAATATCCAGATCATCAAGGTGCTTTTCAGAAAATGTAAGATGAACATGGACTTTTTTGGGGTGAACAATGGCTTCTTTCTACTGACACATGACATTCATCGCTTTTCTGACAACATAGCCATAAACACTGAGTGCATTTGAAAGAGGACTGGAAATACCTAGATGCTGTTCTGAAGTTCTTTGTGACTTCCTAGACAAGTTTAACCTGCACTATAGTGCGAATCGTTGAAATATATATGTCTCTGTGGGCTGATAAAATATCAGTTTTAGAAATGATGGCATCATCTTTTCTGAGCTTGTGGTCATCAATTACTTTTATTGTAAGGCCTTCAGAAATTTCTTCTGAATTGGGCATAGTATGCTCTAAAATCTTCATTTATGTAATGTGGTGAAGGCAGCCTATGTTTGTCAGATTTATATAGGAAAAAGTTGGTTTAAGTCATGACTGATTGTCCAATGAAGTTCTCCAGTTATCCATCCAATTGGTGTATTTGCACTGGTGGCAAGGAAGGCAGTGCCAGACTACCTAGTTTATGAAAAAAATGAAACAACTCCCAAACTTTGCTATTATTGTTCAGTTAGATTCCTTTGACATAATAGTTGCTCTACATAAAGCTGTCACAACAGTCAGTGGTAAACCTATGCAAAAAAGTAGAACATTACAAACGGACAAAACACTTTTATCATGGAATTGTATTATGCTCTCAATTAGAGTGGTATAACTTTGTTCATTACCTAAAATTATTATTATAAAATTGGAGAATCCCTACTACAAAATATCACACCCATATTAATCATACCATCATTACTGAAAATTAAGCATTTATTTGGGCTCATTATAATTAATATCTCTCAAATAATTGCTATGAGAATAAACATCCTTCCTTCCTCCTGGGCCACATTTATACTTTAAAGTAAAATATACAAATACTTACAAACAGTCACAGTGGGGTTTTAAGCATGAGAGGATCCAGGTTTAACCATATAAACTGCATAGTAAAGATATGCAAGTTGAATCAAGTTGATCAACCTGTGTTTTTCTTCACCTATTTAAAATAAAAAGCAAGACCTGAATGTCGGTGCTACAAAATTAAGTTGCTGATGTCATCAGATGTATCTACTTTTACTCACTTAATAAAAAATTCTATCCATCAGAAAAGAAAAGAAATAAGCATTCAAACTCTGTCAACCATTATTACATTCCCCCAGAGTACATTTCTTTTTAGTAGTTTTAAATAACTAAAAACTAGTAACGTTACTGTACAATCATTTTATGGTAATATTCTAAACATCTAATTTTTATGTAAATTTCTTAAACAGAATGGAACAGAATATCTTAATCAAACAAATCATTATGCAAATAATATATACCAAAATTACGTACTGCTGAAATCCACATTTCTTCTAAGAGTTAAACCAAAGTCAAAGGTTTTTTCATAGTGGTTTTATTTCTAATTTTGATCACAGGTCACTAGAAAATTATAGTGCAAAAAACTGGCCAATGTAAAAAGATCTATGAAAATCATGGCAACATAACCACTTCCTATTTGTTTCAATGGAGCAAATGAAAGAAAGTTTCCTTAAAACTTGCTCCCCTTACCATTATGGCTTAGTTCCAAGATCCCCCTTGCAATTGCCAGAACCACTTTGAAAAATCAATCCCTTTAGAAGCAGATGCAACCCTGTTACACTAATTAAACTTTGTTTTGCACCAGAGTCATGCATTTGCAGTGTGTGTACAGTATGTAAATTATACAAATTACAAGAAAAGTTGATTAGCGTAATTCAAATCTCAGTGCAGTTACTAAATTTAACAATGACTACAAATTATACTCAATCAGCTCATTTCTATATGTTAACTGTACAGCATGTATCACCAGTTTCAGAGTAATGTGAAAGAAAAAGTAAAGAAGACTGCTAAATTAGAGATGATTTAGAGGAATATGAAGATGGAATCAGGAGGGTATTTTTTTAAAAAGAAAAAAAATGGAACTTCTAATAAATAGCCCTCAACGTACGATCAAATTGAACTGGAATTTCCATTGTTAAGTAATGCAATTGTTAAATTAGTCACACTCAATTTTATGACACTTTTTGCCATGGTCGTTAAGTGAATCCAATTTCCCCCCATTGACTTTGCTTGTCAGAAGTCTCCTGCGAAGTCAGTAAATGGAAATTTCATGATCTCAAAATGCTGCAACCTGTTGCCCGCAAGCACCTGAATTATGATCATGTGTCTATGGGATGCTAGCAGCAACATCACAACTTTGAACGGTCATTAACCAAATGGTCGGAGGTCTAAGACTACCTGTACTGTTATAATTAATTCTAATATCTTCAATAACTTTTATATAGAAGCCAATTCAAGTGTTCAGTTCCAAGACTATTCAAGTGAAGTCTTCACTAATATAATTCCAATGATGGTGAGCCCACACATATTCATTTGGAATAAAATCTGGAACAGACACTATGGAAAATTGATCAGACACCTATAGTGATGTGGTTTTTTTTAAAAAACCCACCTGAATCTGGTACTTTAACACAGAGCCCTACACATTGTTGCCGTAAGTTGTGATAAACATTTATAAAATAATACATTTTTCTTATAAATTGTTAGAAATATTACTTTTGCACAGTAAACAGTGCTAGTACACTAGGAAAAAACAAAATGAAAAATCAAAGAAGCATAAACTCACCTTAAAGTTTATTTGTTGATTATTTTAAGTTTAGTTGTATATATTCAATTATCTAACCAATGCAATAATAATTTTAAGACAATTGTAAATTCTATTTACTTTTTTTTATTTTCCACTCACAATGCCCTTCTCATTTTTTTCTTTATGTAATCATTTATTTTCTTTAAATATTCTACACTAAAGGTATAATTGTCATTTTTATTAAGAAAAATGCTGGATTTTGCTTCTAAATAGTCATTTGTGGTGCCCTCCATTAATACCTGAATACGTTTAACAGTGGTTTCTGAATTGATGGCACACACCAGTTTAAATCAGGATGGCTGAATGGACCACAAATAAGCTCAGTAATAAACTCAAGAGGTCCAGTCTAAATAAATGAATTTTCACTCCCACCGCAATCAATAGAACAAGTTAATTGTATGATCTTTGGCTTGTTAAAAAGAAAACAATAAATGATCTAATTTAGAGGGTGTTTGCAAGGTTAAGCCAAGTGAAAGAGAGTTAAGTATTCTGTAGAGGAAGATTGCTATTTCAATTGAAGAAAAAATAATACTAAATTAATTTTGACAGATTCCAAAGACCATATTAGCTTACTGTAGCATAAACAAAAAATAAGAGCTTTTATTAAGAGCCCATCCTTTGCAATCTTTTTCAGTTGTACTGGACTTCAATTCTTATTGTCCTCAGCCAGAATGACAGTCATCCTTGCTATGGCTTCAAATGATAGAGATATAATCAAAGACATCTGGAAAGCATCAAATTGAAAAAGGCTTTTATAAACTAACAAGCTTTCATAGACTAAAGGCTACTTCTTCACATTCAACACCAGCAACTGATGTTCGATGAAGTGGAATATCTGACCTATGAAAATGAATATTGCAATAAATTGGTTACTTTTTAAGGTATCACTGAGTACCAGTTTAAAATTAATGGAGTGGATACATAAAACTGAATAAACAAGCACACAAATAAATCACAAACAAATAAATTTCAGGAACTTAATTTTTAATGTCAGAATCGGGAACAGTAAAGGACTAGTCACAAAACCCTACCAGACAACAAAAAGGTTTCAAAGCAATTTAATGTGAAATCACATCTACTTCAAATTATAGCCACAATGGTTAGGCAACTGCATATAATGGAAAGAATGGTGTAAGAAAATGAACCCTGGCTATTGGCTATGTTGTGCCTGAAGATAGCAATAGCAATAGCAATAGCAATAGCACTGTATTTATATACCGTCTATCAGGGCATTTTTCAGCCCTCTCTAAGCAGTTTACAGAATCAGCATATATTGCCCCCAGCATTTTGGGTTCTCA